>VZTV01111814.1:6940-19007 GCA_013400875.1 Anhinga rufa
AACTCTCTGGGCTCGGCCATCCGGCCAGTTTTTCACCCAGCGAAGAGTACACCCGTCCAAGCCATGAGCTGCCACCTTCTCTAGGAGGATGCTGTGGGAAACGGTGTCAAAGGCTTTAGGTAGACAACATCCACAGCCTCTCCCTTTCCCACCAAGCAGGTCGCCTTGTCATAGAAGATCAGGTTAGCCGAGCAGGACCTGCCTTTCATAAACCCATGCTGACTGGGCTTCATCACCTGGTCATCCTGTATGTGCTGTATGATCTGCTCCATAATGAATGTACTATAATGAACCTGCTCCATAATGAATCCATTATGAAGCAATTGTTACTGCTCCTTGTTAGAACAGCAGTTATCAATAAAACTATTTATATCCTTATGGTGTGCCCATTCACTGGCCAAAGTTTAATTGTACTAAGAATTGTAAATAGGATAAAAAACCAAAGCAGCTCTCCATATCCCTCTCTTCCTCCCCCCTGCTTTATGTGCACATAAAAAAAATCCCTGTTCCCCACAGAAATCTTATATGTAGGATAATAATAAAAAAAAAAAAAAACTGATGAAAGAAACACAAAGTGAGGGTAGAATAAGAGTGAAAAAATACCGTATCAAAATAATTCTTTACTCACATTACAATACCGTCACAGGCTTTAGTATCAGTAAGAGGAGAATGAGGTCTTTTTACAATGTGAATTGTAACCCTCTGCCTTTCAGAACAATTTTGATAACCAACAATAGAACAAAAGACAAAGTTTTGAAGGTTTAATATAACTTTTTAGATTCTCCTTTCTCAGCATGACTTTTATATGATACTGTTTCTGTACAAAAGTTTTGTGCCAATTGTTGAAGATTTAATATTTAGTGTAAAGCATAAATTTGCTGTTGGCTAAAAATACAGGAAATCTTGCGTGCTGAGGGTGACCTTATGCTTTTATGAATTTCATTTTTAGTTTTTACAGTTTTGACATTTGTGGATCTGAAGGATCAAGCCAGAAGTTCCATTCAGGAAGATTTTAGTTCATACCCTACATTGGTATTACCTGCACCAAAACAATGACCCTTTTGCTTTTACAATGTCATTAAAACCAAATTCACTCACCATCCTCATGACAAAACCAATTCACGACACATCTTCTTTCCATCACAGCCACATATGCAGCATCACTGTTGGCGCATATAACACATATGACAGATGTAGCATCGCTGTTGGCACTTACCATCTCAAATAATACCAGAAAGCAATTTAAAGATGTATTCTCTGACTTACAGGAATGAGAGAGATTGGATTTAATTGAGTGTGACGCTTTTCATTTGACTAGTGTGTAGGAAAAAACCTGAGCACTGCTGAACTGGACTGGCTCTGCAGGGCTGTGGGAGACAGAGCTGTCTCCTACTCCATGTTTCTAGAAATTCCCCGTAATCAGGGAGGGATTTTAGAGAAGACAGAGGAACAAGTCATGCCAGCTTCAAACACCAATGGATAGAAGTCAGAAAAGAGATTAAAGCAGAGTACTCAATACACACCAGTTGCTCAGCGGTCTGCAGAAGACCTGCTTCTCCTTGCAACACAGCTACTTTCCCAGGCATAAGGGTTTTCTTGAATATGTTGTGCTCACAGTACCAAGAGGATAAAAATCATCTGTGTTAGGCATAGGTAGCTAAATGCCATCTGTTAGCCAGCCTGGAAGTGAGCGTTCACCACAAACTCTTTCATGATTACAGTTTGCCTTCTGGAAGTGATACCACTGGGGGTAAAACCGTGCCACAGCAACTGTTGAGTTTTGCCATCCCCCACTGGTAAACTCTAGTTGTTCTACATATTACAGATACCCTTGTTAATATTTTAATTATGTTGTTTAATTTTCTTTTGCATTTAATGGGATATCACAGTACATGAAACCAAAATATTTTATTTTTCCAGCAAAAAAATGAAAACTCAATGTCAAAGGGAAGAATTTCTTTATATCTACTGTCCTTGTGAAGCTGGTTTCATCAGCTTAGGTTTATGCAAGGTATATCTAAATGTTACAGGTCTGCAAAATTTGGCCACTACCCCCAAAAATATCCTGACTATGGTGAATTAAAATGTGGCAAAGAAATAAAGTAACTTTTTACTGCCTGGTATCTTCCAAATGCCCCCATACACCACTAATTATCCACTACTAACCATGTGAACACATACTTGACATCTTCTTAATTCTAGTACTTATTTCAGCTATTGTCCTTTTGCAACTAAGCGCTAGAACCTTGCCTTCAAGTAAAGTGAGGTTAAGTTATTAATACATAATTCAAGAAAGAAGCCTGATGATACCCATAAAAGTCATTTTTTCATTTCTAGGCTAAGCTATGCAACAGCATCAGAACAAAATGGCCAAATTCCAACATTTTTGCAAACAGATAACTAAAAGCAAACAAATAAATCCATAAACATTAACATTTTAATTACATTCTAAGCACTGTGATAACAACTAGATAAAAAGCACAAGAGAGATTTCCTCAGAATCAGTATTATTAGCTGCAAATATTGCTGCAGTAAGCCAACAAACAAAGTTTTTATTGTTAAATATGTGATTAAAAAAGAAAACATCACGTTCACCTAGGAAAACCTGAACTGATTTGAAACAGAAAATCATATTTTCAGTCAGTACTCTGGAATCAAAGCAGAAGCCCATACCACTAACAACTCACAAATTTCATTTGTCTATTTTTTATTACACCATAGCCCTCCCACAGTGGAAAAATAGATTCATTTGAACTAAAAGAGTGCATGTTTATTTGCATAATAGTAGCCCTGAAAAAAAAGCACCTTTAGAACTATCAGGTATAGGATGAAACAGAAAATTAAACTAACGTTTAATGCTGGCAGTTTTTCAGCATTTTTATGACTAAGATTCTGACCTACTTTCCAGTATTTTTCTGGAGCTGGTGTAACTCTGCCTAGTAATCCCTAAACTAGAACTGAAAGAAACTTATGTCTTAAAATGAACAATTCCTTTTGGAAGAACTGATTCTCCGATACCAGGTAAGTCTCCATGACAATTCTCAGAGTTAACTTGCACATCACTGAAACTTAATCCAGTTTCTATATTGACAGAGCATTTAGTGGTAGACTCCTTATTAGGAAGATACTCTCAGGTCTGTCTTTTTCTGTCTTTATGGTATCTTTTACACCCTTGGTTAGTGGATACCTCAGAACTTTAAAACCAACAAAGCTCATTTAGGGATTTCTACGGAAATGAGAGCTTTACTTGGTAAACACAAGGTAATGCCCACATAGCTGTACAAGAAAGTTAGAGAGGGAAAAACTAAAGTTATGCCAAGTTTCACTAATGAGCTGGTCTTTATAAATGGCTTCTACCATTGAAACTGCTTTTATCATGCTGTTAAAATACCTATTTAGACATACCGCCTTCTTGCATTACACTACAATATGACGTAATTTCATTTATTACACATCAGTGATAAAATTCAGGCACTTATTAGGATGTGAGATAAAGAGATAAATTACCTTATTTATTGAATGATTAGTGCAATAATTAGTATTGCAAAAGATCGTACAGAAAGATGTTTCATTCAGTAACTATAATTTTTCCAGAAATATGCCTATGTTGAAAATTGGGATGATACGATGCTTAACCTGTATCTGCATCATTGCAGCCATTAATCTTTTCTACGTAAAGTGGCATTTGAGTGCCCAGTTCTACAATGTTGCTTTCTTAATATTAAAAATTTAGCTGCAAACATTATTTCTGTATCTATTCCTTGCCAGCCTGGGCAGAACTGCCTCTCCACAACCTCTGCTGGGATATCTCTTTGCTATATCTCTCCCCACTGTGAAATTCTGCAGTTATTTCTCCCCTTGCATCTGATTCTGCTCCTCTACTTTCCTTTTTTGAGATCACTTCTGGCTTTCTCCAGTGCCCAGCCATGAGGACGCTGCATGACCAGCTCCTCTACCATGGCCACCTCCCTGCCCACAGTGAAACCAGAGCTGTGCACAGGAAAGGGATGCTCCAGCACGACCACTATAATGAAAATGAGTGGGCTGAATGAAAGAGTCATGCTGAAAAAGAATCTAAGAATATCATCCATGCACAAAGACTCATGAAAATACATGAAGGATTTCCCTTGATATACATTCAGACACAGATTGTGTTTACCTCTCTAGGATATGAAGCTGATTATTCATCATCAGTATCTCATCAGAAACACAAGTTTCAGTTTCCACCCGCACGCAATGAAAATTACATTATGATCGCATCAGCATATTTTATTATTATTGTTACATCAAATCATCCTCCCTAGGTAAATGTAAACACTTTTTTTTTCTTCCACTGAAATAGCTCACTGGGTGGCCTCTTAATAAAATAATGAAGAATAAAGATGTTCACATAGATTTGTGTCAAAAACTATCCATCCATCCATCCAAGGAACAGAATGAAACAGCATCTCTGTACACTTGTAATAAAATCTGCATGACTGTTTTGATAGCACTAAGTCCCTAATCAAGTAAAAGGGAGTTAACATCATTAAATAGAAACATCCTGAGAGGCAGTGATAGAACATAGTCACCCTCTGTTCAACCCTCACAGATACACAGAAACATAATATCAAACAGAAGTTCAGACTGTCCAATATTAAACTTAAAAAGATCTACGAGATCTTCAAACATAGGACAAAAATCAATACATTTATGGAATCTAACACAGTGAATAAGACCTTGCCATACTAACGAGAATGGGAGCTTCATAACAAAAATTGCAGCTACATATAGTTGTCGAGGTCCCAGCCTAAACCACTCCTTTACACTGACGCAGGATATACAAGACCTAGATTAGCCTTGAATAAGATTAACAGAGTTGTTGTGTTTCTGAAGCTTAAAAATGTTTTTGAGAAGCTCATTAAGGAACTGAAATTCATAAATCTCTTGAGGCCACTGATAACAGAAATTCAGACAGGTACTACTGTCCCAAAGAGCACACTTGCGTCTTTTGATAACCCTCAAAGCAGAAACTCCAGCCACTCCCTATCCTGAACTGTCTCACCGATTAACATAACTGAGCTTAAATTTCAAGACACTGTTCTGAATTAAATTAGCTTTGCTGTTGCGTCTACCTTCAGGGACATTTCTTGAGCTCTGACAATGTACAGTGAAGCAGCGTCTTTCACCGCTGTCTGTAAACTGTTTCTATGTCTGTCACTACCCTGGGTTAGAAGCCTTTCTTCTGAATACCCAGTCAAAATATTTTTTCTTGAAAATTATTCACCCTAATGAATTCACATGCACACATGTAACCTAGAGACTAAAAGTGAAAGAAATCTTGGTTTATGAAGCACGACCTTGTGTTGAGACTGAGAAAAATACTTCATGTTGAAATTCTAGGTAATTTGAAGAGCTCTAGCAAGACCAAGTCTAACGACACAATCCATGAGACTGGAGAAAGCAAAACTCATTAAATGCTCAATGTTGTCACCTAGAAGCTGCCTCCACAAAATACACAAAAGCATTCCTGAGAAGAGCTTTCTCTTTGGACAGGAACATCAACTGGATGATATACTGTAAATTTTTTGTCCCATAATATCTGTGATTTTTTTAATTACAGGTTTATATCCAAACGGAAATTCATTATTACACCAGCTGCCATTCTAATAATAAAAGCAAGTAAATAAAGGTGGATTTTTTAGACTGTAACACCTAAACTGTAGACTTTAAAATGTTATCCATCTATCAAGCAATAACAAATTTTCCCATCTACAGCTATTTAGATTTCCTGGGAATGACAGTTCTTGGTATTTCAGTAAAGCTGCAAAAAACCAAAATGAGAAGTAGTTTGCTTTGATTGATAGAAAGCACTTTTCACTGCCATTTATCTGAATCTTGAGTGTATGTATGACAATATATACCCAATGCCATAAATAAAATGCATTATATATTAAAATAGAATTAAGTTTTCAGTCCAATTTTTAACTTGCTAAACCCATTTATTTAATTATTTGTTTTCTTCCTTTAATCAGTTGCTGGTCCATGGAAGTCCATTATGTCCTACCCTGTGATTACTCTGTTTCATTAATAGCCTCTTCAGCTTTTTAAAATCCAAAATAAATTATATGTATCACTTCTCAGTTATCTCTTATTTTGCTGACACCCTGAAGGAAAGAAAATTTTCCTTTTGGGTGTGCTGCAATTTGTCCTTATAATATCATGCTCCTTATAACTGTATAGTTATTTTTCAGCTAATTTACTAAATACTGAAGTAAGGCCCATTGGTTTATAAGTCCTGAGCTCAACCCTAGCACATATTTTAAAGAAACAGAAAACAGAGTTTTCCCTCTGGTTGTCCAGGTTTTAACAATAAGGTAGTGGAAGAAACCTTGAGGACGAGTTGCCTCCATTTCAGGGAATATATATTAATAATGTTGCCAGTTATCTTTTGTAGTTTTAACCTACTGACAGCACAGAGCATAGGCTGTAGGGCTATATTCCTAAGAACAAATGTGATTATTTCAAAATCAAGCAGAATAGGGAATCTGCATCTTTAATCAATAGTTTAAATGTTAAACAATTCATACTGAGCATTGAAACAGAGTGTTTACTGGTTTGTCTCTTGTGGAGTATAATTATATTTTATATACATGAAAACAATTTCATTTGTTTGTATCAAGAGATACACTTGTGTAATATTCAAAATAATAATAATGTGCACAATGATCCAGACAAGATTTAAGTGTTTTTAGCAACTCTGTATTACATAACACATCATTTTATTATTTTAGCAGACTACCTGCATTCAGCATTAAAAAAGATAATCAGGAGTGAGCTCAAGCAGAAGGGAGATGCAGTTTGATTAAATCCCACGTTACTTCAGTCTTCCTCTAGAGTAAATCTGTTCATTTCTTTGGGGTTAAATAAATTAAATATGTGATAAATCAAGTATATCTCTCTCCCATCGTCTAAGCACAGGATTTAAACTCATCCTGACCTAAGAGAGCATGTTTACAGGGAGAAGCTGACTGTACATGCTTGCCTCTGCACAGGAACCTGACACGTTCCGCTGCCTTTGTGGTTATTTTATATGTGTTACCCTTTGTAAGATTTGGCTGCATCTGGGAGAAGGAAATCAAATACCAGGGAGATCCACCTTTCACTCCTTGTTCTCATGGAAGTCCACTGCGGTTCTGAGCCTCAGGTCTTCTCTAGCAAAGAGGAAAAATGAAAAACAACGCTCATGGATGGCTGTAGTGAAATAAGACTACATTTGCTATTTTTTTAACTTCTTCCTATAGATTTAATTATCAAAGTATATGTAGAGAATCAAAGTGTCCTGTGTTCATATAATTGTCCAAAAAGAATACACCGTCGACTCTCCGCCTTTCCCTTTCTCCACACAGCAGCGTTACTCATCCCTCTGTGCACCCGTGCTCACCAGCCAGCCCTGCTCAGCTGCTGCAGGGCGGTCACTGCTTCCCCTCTTCCCATCGCTGGAGCCAGATACAGAAAAGCAGGGAATAAAAATAGCCGCTATCTTTGTAGAATTTTGATAATAGTGTTCTATAATGACTAAGTGATCAGTTTTGACGTGCAATGCAAATCTGAAGTTAAAAATACCGTTTTTCTGCAAAGTTAATTATGAATCATTAGAAAGACTGAAATAAAATCTCCTACCACTTTCCCTTCAGCTTTTTTGAGCAAATATGGAAAATATAAATCACTTTAGAGAACTGTTACAATGTAGCAGACACTTGGTAACTTATTTTTTTTAATAAACTATTGTAGTGTCTCTAAATCATATGATTTTGTTGCTGCATCTGGAAGTACTACAAGCTAACAGATGTAAATTACCTTAGTGGCTACAAATGTCTTCTGCTGAAGTGTATTAAAACTAACAGGTACATGAATAGACACACAATTCATGAGTGTGATGAAAATTTGATATTTACACTGAAAAAGTACTAATCAGTTACAACAAACCAAAATAGAAAGAGACAAGTAAAGTATCTCCCCCCAGCCAGTAGCCCCTGGTAAATTTAAATTCAGCTGCTTTCTAAGCAACAACATCTTCTTGGGCTGTAGGAGGAAATTATCAGTATTGCTGAAGCTACAGAAATTGCCTTTTTTTCACATCTTCTGAAATCCAAAAAGAGGTATTGCTCTCTTCTTCTCCCTTTCTTTTAAGTCACCCAAGAAAGAATGGTGTTTCAACAGCACCAGAGGTTGGTTTGTTGGTGGATTTTTTAAAGAAAAGCACAAGAAGGCAGAAATAGCAAAGTATACTTCCCTTTATATTCTTAGCCCTGTACCTCAACTCGGATCTCTGAGGAATCTTTTTCTGCCCTTGACCATAGCCTCTAATGCTTGAACACTTAAGTTAAATTTCTCTGTGGATCAGGAAGAGGGAATTGAGAGAAAGGACAAGGGGAAGAAAGAAAGGGGAAGAAAAGTCAAAGGTATTTAAACTTCCAGGGACATACTAAAGTCAAAACCAGTAAATTGATACATGTTTCTATATACACAGCATGACATCAATAACCTGTGACATTCTCAGCCACAAATATCAGAGAGGCTGAGACTTAAGGAATTTAAAGGATTAGACACAGGTAAATAATACATGAACATATCCACAAGTACAGGAGAAAGACTATAATAAGAGTGATACATGGTCTACCAAAGACCAGCTGAGTCTGAGCCCTGCCCACGTGAGCACACTACTCCTGACAGTGCTGGGCACTGCTCGCCTCTTTCTGCATCTTTCTGCAGGAAGGGGTTATGGATGGGACCGTGTTGCCAGCACACACGGTCAGAAGCTCATGGTATTTGTGGCAAAAGACACCACTACTTGCCTATATTTACAAAAAAAAAAGAGCGGTCTTTGCATGGGAATGTCTGCAAACTATCACTTTCGCAGTCTATAGATTAAAGCAGGCAGGAGGGACTGAGCAAGACTGAAATACATTTTAATATGGCTCTTCCAAACCCCCCCTGTACAGCAGCAGCACTACTCAGACCTCAGGGGCTGCTCTAGAATCAGTTCCCACCTAAGATCCCCTGAAGTCACGACATTTAGAGAGGAAGATGTCACATAGCCAACTGCCACAGCTCATGGAGGTGCTGCTACACTGCGAGCTTCCCAAAGTTTGTCTCAGGGTGAGGCAGCCTCCCGAGGTGGGCAGCGTGCGGAGCAGCGTGGCTTTCTCACCTTGCATGGCAGAGCGCTCTCTGATGCTCCCACGGCCATCCCTGCTGTGAGGCTTGTGTGGGGACTGGCAAGGCAGAAAACCTCCTTGCTGCTTCTCCTTCCAGCATTATGAATGCACATCAAGACCTAAAACACACCGTGCCAAAAATATGACCCATACCCCTCTCAAGTGAAGCAATTAACATAGCATGTTGACTGATTTCCCTTACCATGTATCTAAAGCAATGTTGCTCTATTAAATATGCTTCAGTAAGTACTTGTCTCACTCCCAGGATAAAATATCATTTTAATAACCTCAGCAATAAACATGATACCTGCAAAAACCACATGATGTGGAAAGCAGCGCAGGATGAAGAGGATGCTGCACACTCTGCAGCATGTACGACCTCCATCAAAACCCCAGAAAGGTTGAGGAAGGGCATGTCTGACCCTGCCAGACATCCATGGAAAAGGCTCGGGTAGAATGACTCAGTTGGGCATGACTAAAGCCTCTGACAGACCCTGGGAGCTGAGGGCCTGATGTCATTCTACGCTCCCAGTGACTGAAGGGACAGTTGATTAGATGAGCTTGGAAGAAAGCTTCGGCTCCTGAGATGTAAGTAAAATTGCTGCTCACCCCTGCTCCCCCTTTCCCTCATCCCGCTGCCCTCGGCCGGCTGGGCTGCCACCCCCGGCAGCCGCGGTTCCCTTCCAAATAGCCCAAACCTTTCAGCAACCTGCAAAGACCCTTCAGGGAAGTACTAGGGGTACCAGACTGACATGTGTGATTTTATTTAATGTTTGGCTCTATTAATTTATACTTGTCACATTGGGCTCCGTTATGCCACAAGATACTGTTCCTCTGTTTCATTTAAACAAATTTTTTACCTCCTCGTGGGCTTGTTTCCCCATTTTGTTTTTGCTCTGGTGCAATTCTTTTCATTTTTTTTTAGCAAGACTGTTGCAACATAATGCAAAATCAGGATTAAATCATGTTTTATTTACATTGAAATAAAAATATTAGTCAGTTTTTTAAGAACACTGTACTTTTGAGCAGAAAAAGGAAATTATTTTTTTCTAGTGCAGGCCTACAGATTGCACCAGTAAAACATCCCAGCATGAATGCAATGGAGATGCAACTTCTATGAGGTGTTACAGTAAGCTGGGAGTTAACATGTGCTGCTGATAAACTTAAAAAACTGATTTCCCTTACAGAGATAGATTTATCCATTCTGGATTTCCTTAATTCTCAGTCAGCTTCAAGCACAACACAAGAGTAAGTAAGACTGTCCTTTCCTTTCCCACTGTCAGTTCACATTTACTGCTTTATAAGAAATAGTTTACCTTTATTTAAAAGGAAATTACCTGCCTCAAAAACTAACTTCAGTGTGAGCTAAAAGCTGCTGTAGCTCCGGCAAAATTAAGATAGCTTTATACACATTGCTGCTGCTTTATTTTTTTTTCTTGGTATGGTGGTCAAGTGCACTTTTATTTAAAAAAATAAAAGCCAAACCTTAACTGTCATGCTAACTACTGGGAATACAAGCCTGGCCTGAAATAGGAAACAGTTTTTTTACTGAAATTTCATTTTATTATGTTGTAACACCTACTTGTTCTCTGGAGTCAATTACCTGCAGAGATTGTATTAAAGAATTTCTGGGCACTGTACTGAAGAATAATAATGTCGATTTCATAGTGATTTCACAGTATTAAGCATGCACCACATAAGAAAACTATCACAGCAAAATCCAATTTGTTACTTTTCCAACACTGAATTTTACTTCTCTTTGGTTTGCAATTAGTTATTACAAAAGTTTAATCAAAGTCTCAGTTTTTTCTTCCTCTTTAAATGTAGCACAGTCAGAATAAGATGTAACCAATAATTAAGTAAATTGGACTTGGCTTAGTACACAGAAAATTGAGGATAATTCAAAAACATTATCCATTAGAAACTTTTATATTCACACAGTAGCTTAGTTATTTTTAGAAGAGATAATATTTAAATATGTGATTAGAAAATGAAAGTATTTTTCAGGTCTATTAGAATGATAAATTTTTTTACCTGCATGTAGAGAGGGCTGCGCTAGGATTTCAAGGGAAGCTGTTCAAAGAAGTGGAGATTGACCTGAAAGACAGAAATGTAAATGGGAAAGCATTACAAAAATCACAGTATGAAAGAATGATGCAGAATCTTCTCAAAAGAAGGGAAAGCATCATAGACATAGTGAGAATGGAAGAGAAATACCTAAAGCAACAGGGAAATTAAAGACAGATTTGGTCCTTTCAGACCATAGAAGAGTAAATAATAGGGCTGAAAAGAACATTTCAACTAAAAATTACATAGAAAATGCTAAGGCAATGTTTGGCTCGTTGCTGTTCTAACCTTTCTTTGCAAAGTAACCTGGTTCATCAGCCAGATAATGATGTTCACAAGTGGCGTTCAATCAATTCAAACCCTGTTCTGCACGTAGAGAAGTTAAAAATTGAGGTGTTACTGAAATATGTAAGACTTCTGTCAGAAGGGATGAGAGTTGGAAAACACAGAGTCACTGAGTTAGGTGTTCTGTCAGGAAAGGATGCTGACAGCTGTCTGAGCTGCTGCCTCTTTCTCAAATGAAGGAACCCGATATTGAGAAGGTAAATGTGGGACCTGGAGAGCTCTCCTCAAAATGGACACTGGTGCGTGTCCTATGAACTCAGTGGGTCTAACACTTTGACAATGTTTTCTCCAGAAGGAAAGCAAAAATGTAGAGGTGGAAGAGTTGTAATTTCTTCCACTTTTCAGCCTTCATTTTATACTGTAGGCCAGTGGTTGGACCAGGCACTAAGGAAATAGGGGGCTCGGATTCCAAGGCCTCCCCAGCCACAGGAGGTTTGAATGTTTAGCCCCCCCCC
>VZTV01111818.1:271-10679 GCA_013400875.1 Anhinga rufa
TGTGTGGCTAGGAAGTAATAGTCAGACATGAAAAAAGAAAATGACTGTAAAGAGGATGACTTAGGATCTCCCTCAAAGTGAATATATCCCACTTTAAAGCTCAGTGAAGAAAAGAATGAATCTAAGAAACAGGATTTATTTCAGAGGCTGAAGTATAAAAGACTCATTAATGACAATCTCTGGTTTTATATGGTTTTTGAATATGTATTCTTAACCCTGTTGCCCTATGGACAGATATCATATCAAGATATTTTTTGCTAAAAGATACATCCAAGCCACAACCAAGAGTTGCACTGCAGATTTCAGGAAAAGGTTGCATTTACTTTGCAGTGTCCCTTTGTTCTTTAAGACTTATTTAGTTGGATAAAAATGGAACCAATTTCTTTATTAGCAAACTCTTCAGCTGCTACCCGTGTATTTCCAAGAGAATAACAAACGTTTAAGCTCTTCTCTTTTTTTAATAGAATTTTAATTAAACAAATACCCAGTTTTAATCTGCTGCTGCACAGAGTTCTGCACTACCTGAAAAGATTAGCTAAAATAAAATGTCAGCATTTGGTTTTGCTCACTTGTTACTAGCTAACATTTAGGAGTATAAATTGATTTCAGATGGGAATGTCAGCTGCATGCTCTGGCTAGAAATGAAGCTCTGACTCAGAGGGGTAGAAAAGTTATGATAATCAAAATTTCTCAAATTAATTTCTTCCAAGCAGGGGAGTGACACCAAGGTGGAATTCATCCCGTATCCATTGCAGTATTTTGTCCTACCTACCCCCAAATAACTGCTAAGTCTTCCTAAAGAGTAGCATATACCATTGTGAAGCCTTTCTCCCCACACTGCTCTTCTCATGCCTGGCCTAAAATCATCCCACACCACGTTTTTTCAGGGTTTCCCACAACCTTGCAGACTAGCATGATTTTTAACCATCAAAGCAAAGCAGCAGGAGGATGGATTTTGAATGAAACAAAATAACAGTTTGGGGAGAAATGTCTGGTTTATGCTAAAACAGAAAGACTTTCTTCACTTTGAATCAGGAAATGGTTTGTTTCTGCTTGTAGACATTTCTAACCATGCTAGTAAAAGCTTCATTTTCCGCATCAATCACAAGAATGAAACAGAATAGAGGGCAGCAGTGGCATTGCTCCCGAGTGCTTTTAGTCAGTAGCCCAGCAGTTATGGTATTAATCCAGGAGAATTAAGACACACGTACAGCTTCTTGCACTGTACCATGTGGATATTGCAGCTCAGGACAGCATTGCTCACATCTCTGCACCGCTTCTTAACTGCACTTCGTTGAACTCCTAACCTATTGAGTAGAGCACAGATGGGTGACAATATTTCAGAGCAGACAAGGTCTTACGTGTGTTGTGCAAGTTTCATCTTCACATAAGTCATGCAGTCTCCAGTGGGAGAACCCAAGATCACTGGTGTTGAGCCTGAGCGCTACCGCTCCTAGCCCCTTCAGGTGGCACCGAGAACGAGCAAGTAAACTGAGACATGTTCAGGCCACGTTCATTTTAATGGTGCAGATGGGTGTGGACAAGGACTGCTGGGTTGCATTCCCATTATGCACTTCAGTACAAAATTGATCAAATACCTCTCCTGAGGTGTGGAGGACTAAAACACAGCTAGCTATTCTTTTTCTAAAATCAGTAACATCAGAGGGGCTATGATGGGTTTACAGGGAATCTGCAGCAGCTACAGCCACTGTATTTTATTTGGCTGTTTGGGGCTATATGTAAGGAATATGTACTTCCTCTGCCTCTGACTGATTATTTCCCTTTTTTTTTTTCCTCTAGTGCCCAGAGCAGGGTGATATAGTGAGGATGTCATACCTGTCATGCTAATGTTAATACCATTCACTAATCAATAAAATTCCATGTGGGACTGACATGACTTTCTTATTTTATGTTGAAGCTGACTATTTTTCCTTTGAAAATGACTACCAGGCAAGTGGCAAGTCGCAACCACTAGGTTTGATCTGTAGCTTGAAAACAGACAAATCTAATATCTATCTCTAAGCAGAACTTGATCACCTACTCGTTTATTCCCCTTCTCCCAATCTGTTTAAAGCAAGTCTCATCTGAAACGAAGCTCCTTATGAAGCCTCTGTTCCTTTGAGTGGCACTACTTTTATTCTTGGCTTAAGTGTGGCTCTAACTCTACTAAATGATTAACCAGCACAGGGTTTATCCATTTGAACATAGTGTGTGGATCCCTTCAAAGGACTTCTAAGGCTCCTTCATTCTCTGGACAAACCCTCAAGGGCCAAGTCACCAAAGGATGTTTTTTGTCTTTCCTTCCCCACCCTTTGCCTTTTTTGCCAGTTCTAAGCAACCATAAAATATCTGCTACACACTTCTGTGATGCAGGGAGAATAATAATCATCCTTGGGCCAAGTCACGTACAGAAGCAATAGAGAGTATTTTAACTGAGCAGGAATGTTATTTATCTCTAAACTACTTACGTTTAACTGCACTTTAAAAAAATCCTCTTATTTTGACCAAAACAAACCTCCAAACACAGATGTTCACTAAGTATCCAAACATGAATAAAAGATATTCAGAGAGTTTGGGGGAAAACACTCAGAACCTAAATCCCAAAATCCTGACACAGATTTTATTCAGTCAGAACTCCCACTTAATTAATCGATGCTAAGCAAAGAGTAAAGCTTTCAGAATTTAACCATCTCCTGACATAACTGCATTTTTTAAAAATTAGGCTTTGTAATCTTATACTTTCATACAGCATTGCACCAGTGAAGTCACAAACTATAAATGATCTCCTAAAAGCAGTGAAATTGAAGCCAAGAGCTTTTGACTAACTTGAAATTTGCTGCTGCAAGGGATAAATGTGCCAGATCCTAGTATGTGGGTCACTTGTTTTGCCAGACCATCCAGTGTACAAACAGACTTGTATCTCTTATCCTGAGGAGCGCAGAGAATAAATATTTTGACCGTTTTCAGATTTCTGTGTTTTATGGGCAAATATGCGATAATGAAAAACTGGAATATGGAATGAATTATATTTAGATCGTAGGTGTGAATTTGCTCTTTCTTAATATCCGTGCTGTCAGATCCCATTCTAACAGTTTGGTATGCACATTACAACATCTACCTACTGCTAGAACAGGCATTAATTGGCTGAAGGGTATGGATTGGTAAATTGAATTACTGTCAAAGCTCATCAAAATAGGGTAAAAGACTATTTGGAGGGCATTTTGAACAACATGCATAACCACTGCCCCTGCTTTTCCCCTCCTGTCAACAAATATGGAAATTCAAATACCGAAGCTCTCAATAAATTTCACAACTGATAAGAAAAAAACAAAATAAAAGTGTTCTTAATTACTGTTCTCTCTGTGCATCACAGTAGCGCATAGTCCAAACCTTGCAAAAAAAATTCCCTTAGGATCATGAATCAACAACATCATTTCTTACTCGTGTGGTATGGGAGCATATCACATAATTATATGCTCTAGAAAGTGTATTCTGTGAATCTGAATCAAATAATGACTAGCCTAAAATTCACCATAGACCAATTACAGTAGGTAATTTTGCTTTTTATTTCCTATTTTTTCAACTAATTAATTCTGAAGTTGAGCTTTTGGAGTGCACTGTATTAAACTCTTCCTACCGACAGACCTTAAGAAAGAAAGAAAGGAAAAGTTAGGAAGAATCTGTTTACTGTGATCAAAGAACAACATATGCTGTGCAAAAAATGGATGAAATTCTGCTTAGTTAAGCATATTTTTTTCTTTTTCATGGGTTTTTTGAGTGAATTTGTCCTTTATTGCTATCATGCACAGGACAGCTGTTCAGATTAATAGTTTTTAGGCTGTGTTATTCAGACTTGCAGGGCTTTTGTTTTTAGCTGCAATGTTTCTGTGCTTTGGCTTTCCAATGTGCAACATGTGATCTTTGTTAAAACCCTGCTGTGGAATGCTGACATACACACAGGATTATTTTCCCTGCCAGGAGTTCATATAGATTTATATGAAGTTTTTAAAAATGCAGACTCAACTTTTATTTTCTATTCAGAAACACAGCTGTCATGTTGGTGACAAATGGCTTTTAATTTTAAACTTTTGGATGAAGGAATAGGCATCTTTCCTGACCACACTGTGGCAGGATAGAACTAACTACATCCTACGACTTGAGAACCACACACAGTGTCTGTAGGTAACTAAACACAACATTGTACCAATTGCTTCAGAAAAGAGCTACTCCTAAATTCAGCTTTCCTAAAAACAGACCTTGGAGTCTGCTTCCTCCTACAGTGGGGATTAACTGCTGTTCTGAACCCATCTGACATTTCCATCAATGAGTATAAAACAAAAAGAAAGATACCTTCTCCTGGAAGGATGGAGGCACAGTAGGGAAAAAAAAGATTTACGCAAAGGTTGAAAAAAGGCAAAACTGTCTTAGTCAGAAGCTAGCAGCAATCAAACACTTTCTTCACAAAGAAACTCCAGACTGAGATACTGTCAGTAGGAACATTTCACTGTATAAATGTTCAAGGGAAGGAATCACTTTCTCAAACCATGGATTTATTGCAGGACCAGTCAACAAGCCTTGCAGAAAATGGTCTCTGGGACAGTGTATACCCTACCTGAACTAACTGACACAATTTCTGTAGTAATCCCTTCAAATCTTGCCCTTGCTGTAGGGTTTGCACCTGTAGAGTGCCGTGTTTCCTTCTTTGTTTCTTCTTTTAAACCCCTAACCATTTAATCTGCTGAGACAATGCAGTGGCGAGACAGCCACAACACGGCACTGGGGCATGGAAGCGAAAAACATGTGTGAGCCATCTGTAGGGCACTCGGCTCCCCAACATCTGCTACCCACATTCCTAGGTTACGTGGCCAGATCATCTCCTGAGGTCCCCAAGCGGGCTGTGCCTTGCAGAAAGAAGGGAGCGCTGCTGCTGCTGGACAACTTCTAGCTGGGAGGTGGGATGAGATATTTCTACCTTTCCCACCACAGGGAAACACTGTGTTTGGTAGCTTGTGTTGTTTTCCTTTCTGTGATATAAGCCCCACTTTGATGTGGTTTTAGGGTAACCATCCTGGGAGTGCCCCTGGTTGGGTGGCTCTTGGGGGCCCACAGCAAGAGAGGGCAGTTGGGCATCAGCCCTGTGACTGCACAGAAGCAGCCCTTGTGGGGTCTTCTCCCCCCAGCAAATCTCTTGGTATTGCTATAAGGAAAATTTGTCTGCCTGCCTACCTGACTGTCCACCCTCACCTGTACTTCAGCCTCTCTCACTAGTGAAGGAAATCAAAGAGATTTCCTGACTCAGAAAGTCAATCATTATAAATAAATGTGTTTTCTTTTACGATGCTGGCACTTTGCCAGTTCACAGCAGCTGAGATCTGTGCCTACTACTCGAGACAGATACAAATGTTTACACAGTCTATTCCCTGGCTGAGACTTTAAAATATAAAATGAGTTTGAATATGTTAAAAATTGGGCCTGAGAGAAGAGTTTGTCTGGTGTTGGCTGGAAGAGCTTGCTCTGTAAAAGCTGTAGACACTATTTTTGCTATATGGTGTTATAGATTTTTCCTGTCTGATAGATAACTGTAATGCTATTAATGGAAATGAAATTTAATTCCATTGCCACCACACCCACATTAGGGGGACCATCCAAGCACAAGACACAGTGAAGTGAAAACATTTTTGTTTGGTCCTTGTAGAAACAGTCTTTGCTCCTGCACCAAATTCATGTTCCAAATCAAAGCTAAAAAAATGAATTTCCATAATGTAATGCAAATCATTATAGTATTTTGCCTCCCTCAGAATAAAAGTACACTAAGCAAATTATCTACCAGTGTCAATTAAACTATCCCGCTCTTCCGTGAGGCTAAGAAATGAGTTAACAATCTGAACGATTGAATGTGGTAAACAAAGCGTATCTAATAGCACTTTTAAAGCTTTCCAATTGTCTACACTGCCATTTGCCAGAAAATTTATTTTATTTGTAAAGTATTCTAACCGTAATGGAATAGGAGCTTCAAGTCGTTGTACCCTTCATGTAATAAAATTTTTTATTAGTTCTAAGAACTGAGTAGAATATCTGTAATGAAAGGAAAATATTGCTCTGAACTTACTGCATCTCTGGCTGTATATTTCTAGGTAAAAAGTCAAAGGAAAGGAGTTTGAGCTTTACCCTATCTAAACTTATCTGCAAAATATACTCAGATGTAGTTTGAGAGACAGAGACAAATAGTGTGTTTAACCTTAGGAGGTGCTTGGGTTTTCCCTAATCTCGACCTGCCACATAGCTGAAAGTGGAAGCCTTTGAAATGTTTTTACAAAAATATTTACTTTTTATTAAAATTAGGAATGGAGAAGATTAACAAGACTTTTCCTCTCCCTTTCTTTTTAACCTTGCAAACAGTTTAGTCATGAACCTCTGCAGGTCGGCATGTTCTGTTGTGTTTATCTGATAGTGATAGAACAAACTTCAAATAACTCAAGGGCTCAGTTTAATCTGTTGAGCATAGAAGAGCCTTTTTTCTAAAGAGGTCTAATTAATAGACCACTCGTTCAGCAATAAGCTCTGCATCATGTTAGTTTCTGTGGGAATTTTTCATGACAATTATGCATTAAAAAAAAACAGAGGGGAAGTGCACAAAATGAGTCCAAGCTGCAGAATTTGGACGTCCTGGAATCATGTGATGCTTAAAGTCTGAATGTTGGACATAGTGTCCATCTGCTTCTCCTGATGATTTATTGACTAGCCCTGTGAGCTTTTTATGTTGAGTATTGGAGTATGGATACTGGGAAAAGAAGCCAGCAACCAATCCAGCAGTCTTAACCATACAAAACTCTCCTTGGACCCAGCCTTACTGTACGTGATACTTAGTGTAGATTTGCTACCATGCCCAGTAAGGACTGGAAGGGTGAAACCCTCAAGGGCAGTTACCTTGGTAAAGAGTAAGCTAGAGTTAGTATGCAGGCATCGTGCAAATGGATGAAGGAATAAGGGTTTCAGCATTGAGGCACAAGTTAGTAAGGACTGTAAGACTGCTGCTTTACATGAGAAACGTATACAGCACAGTGATTCTTTGTTGTGAGCATTTTTCTAGCAAAAGCTCAGCTCCTATATAGTATGCTTAACTACTAGAAAAATCTAAAAGTCCCAGAACTAAAAAAGAAAAATCAGGCTGAGTAAGGGAGGAAAACTTTTCTTTTTTTCTTTAAAAGAAGCAAAATCTATTGAAAGCAAAATACAACAGAAATTTGGCATCAGTCTCAGTTCATCTTCATATGCAATAAACACATCACAAATTAATGACACGTTGAATATTTTTGGCTATTTCAGTTCTTTTTCATAGCCCCATTGACATTTCTATAAGCCTCTTGGCAGCAGAATCACCATTTCTGCACTCCAGTTTGCCCTAGTTTAAGAGTACATTTTCCTGTTTCAAATCATCCATAATCTCCTATAGCCCTCACTCATTATAGCAATCTCCCAGGTAGCATGAGCTGCTCATGACAGTGAACAATGCATGACATCTCCATGTTACCCCTGGATGAAAAAGCCATGTTGTGTCCCAGCCAAAACAGCAAGTATTAAAATGACTGACTGAGAAACAACTAAGGAAAGGGAGGGTTTGATACCTGAGTAGATGACTGAACTTTGAAGCTGTGGAGGAAAGCTTGAAATTTCTCAACAACCCCACTTGGTTTATTTTATTCAACATTCTTTTCTTTCTGATTTAACTCCTATTGATATATGATGATATAATTCTTTGTGAAACAAGAAAAAAAATTGTATGAGGCTTGTTTTTTCACAGAAAAACTTTATTTTCTGTTCAGTGATGAACATGCAGGTGTCTTGTGAAATTTTTCACTTGGAAGCACTGTTAAGTTGGCCCACATTTCTCTTAGGACCCTTGACCTGAAGACTCCTTGCTCCAGCAGTTTGAGAGGAATGCATTTTCTAATGCTGTTTTGCTAGCGTTCGTTTTGTTGATGCGGCTGTTGAATTATGGAAGACAACTTGCACTGCAAGTCAGCCGTGGAAATGCTTGTCTTAAACATGTTAACTCATTCCCACAGTTTTGACAAAAGCCCAAGCCAGCTGCTAATCTGTGTTAAATAAAGAAAAGACAGGTGGTTGGGATTTATGTTCAATTTATTTATTAGTTTATTATGTGGCTTAGAAGTCTGAGATGAAATTTTAAAAGGTTTTGTCTCAATTACATGGATTTTAATACTAAATACATTCCTTTCAACCAGTAATAGCAATCATGAAATGTTTTCAAGATTTTTCTACATGTTACTTATACAAAATATACTCAAAAGAAACTAGTTAGCCTGGCCGAATACAAAAATGAGTATGAATTCTCCAGCATGTCATAGCAGCAACAGCAGCATTAAAATTTAATCAACCTGTCATTTGGACAGAAGGTGGTAGTTGCCAATGGAAATATTAAGAGCATACTTTTTCAACACAGTTTTCTAAAGAAATGTGGCTTATGGGACAATATTAGCCTTTCATCCGTCTATCTGTACCCATTCCTCCAACTGTAACTGAATTTGATTGCAGGGCAGATATTTCTAAGATATTAGAGGAGGCTCTTGAGCCTTGTGAAAAACAGTTTTTAGATGGAGGACATTCCGACTAGTACCCACAAATGAAAAAGCTGTTGCGTGAACAGTGCAGCAACCTGTCCTGTTGGCTTAGCGTCTGGCCAGTCAGCACCTAGAGGGTTAGGAGGAGATCTGGGAGAGAACTGAGGTAAATGTAGGAGGAGAGGAAGCATGGGGATGTGGCAGCAGACATGAATGAAATACATAGTTCTCTGAAAATGCCTGTTGTCATTTACTAACAATTAATGAAGTCCAGTTGCATTTGTTAAAACAAGGACAAGTTTTCCTTGTGCTGATATGGAGGTACCTCACAGTTGGTGTCAAGTTTGACCAGATAGGATTGATTAAACAAGAAAAGAAAATAGCTCTTTGAAAATTACGTTGCTGAAACTGGTCCTGTTTACGTGCTATCTCTTCCTTCCCCCTTTCTGTATTGTAGTCTGTGTGCATAGAATTTCTTCACAGGTCTGTCCCTAGAGGGTTAGAAGGGCTAAACCAGGAATTTAGCTAAATAAGCACTCTGGGCTGAATAAGGAATCCTGGACCTCTTCCTTGGCCAGTTTGGGTACAGCATTGATGAAGATTTTCCACTCTGAGGTTCACATGATAACTCTGACTTGCCTGTTTGTTTATACTATGCATATTCATTCAGGGATATCTTTAGATTTAGGGTCAGCGCTTGGATGAAAGGCTTCCTGACAGTACGTGAACTATTCTGCAAGGAGTAGTGTGGGTTTGGTGCATAGTAATGAACCAATGACAGGGCAAAGTCTTGGAGAATCTTTATTGTTAGGAAAACAAGGTTTTAAGCAAGACACAATGACAAAATCTTGACACAATCTTTAGGAGAGTTACGACTTTGTTTTAATTGGTAGGATATTAAGCTTACAGCTTACATTCATTTTGTAAATCCATTATTTTCTATATTTAAGAAGACAATGTTTGACTCGTACTCTCAGACGTACCTTCTCTCTCTATGTTAGCCTCCTACTCCTTGTTGTGGCCCCCAGTGAAAATGATAGCCCATTTTGGCAGGTTATTTACAAACATTAAGAAATGGTTCCTGTTCCAAAGAGCAAGACAATGGATAACAGAAATAATGCGATGACGTTACTCTCTCAAAGTCATGCATTATTCCAGGGATGAGATGGAAATAGAAGCCAAGCATCCAGGTGCTCTCTTGTAGTCTCTCTCTCTCCCCCTCCCACCTCCAATTTCTACCTTTTTTCAGTCTCCTATATAGATTTTAATCCCTTCCTCACTTTCCCTTCCCCTTACGCTCTGTCCACTAAGTAAGGAAGGAAAATATCTTTTTCCTCCCTCTGTGTAGGACTTCTCTTCAGAGATTTTTCAGTTCTCCTTGGGTGTTACATTACTACACAGCTCATGATGCCTGAGCTCACTAGATTAAAGCTTGCCAAAGACTGCCTGCATGCATCACAGTGACTATACTGACTAAAGTTTCAACATATCTGAAGGCAGCCATCTATGCTGATGTGTTATATATTTAAATATTATTCTAGCTATAATCCCAAGGACTCTGTATTCCTCCTAGTATATTGAACTCAAGCCTAACCAATAATATACTTCAGGTCTTTCACAGTGCAATTTTCTGCTTTTTGTATGCTAACACGTCAGATGGGTAGCAGTCTTAGAGAATGAGATGTCTTTACCAATTTGATTGAAATGTTTCTTAGGAAATAATATGGCCAGTACTGCACCTGAGGAAACCCTGTAGAAGCTGTGGTTTGTTTGTCTAGAAATCTAAAGCAAACCTGGACTTCTATTTTTAAAGGAGCAGCATTGTA
>VZTV01111828.1:2873-14166 GCA_013400875.1 Anhinga rufa
CAGTTACAGAGAAAAAAACACCTTGGCATGTTGCAGATTTAATTCTCGATATCAAATACTTCTGCTTTTAATAAAGGGGCCGGAAACTTAATTGGGAAACATGTTCAGAAAATTATATTAGTATTGACTAACCAGGACATTACAGAAGTTAGTATCCTAGTGAGACCTATTCTAAGAGTGATAAGTAAAAGCATAAAGGAAAAGCTGGGTAACATCGGATCACAGTTAAAAGGAGGAAATTTATGCTTCTGCTGAGTAAGTCCTGCAGCTTCTAATCTACAGTGTTGCAAAGCATACAAAAGCAGTAAGAATCATGGAAAAGATGAATGCTCTATCCCAAAAGAATTGTAAATTATAGCACATTAACAGAAGTCACTTGGATATGGTCATTAGTACAAAAAAATAATGCAACAAGCAACAGCACCCCCACTGTCCCTCACTAACAATCAGAGGAAACACAAACAGATTCCTCAGTGCACATGTACCAGACTCCCATCTGGAATATCCTGTATTTCCTTTCTCCTCAGAGTTTGACGAAAGGTGATAACAGATACTACAAATCATCAGCACAAGCTCACTTATTGGCTCGATGGAAATTCTGAGTAAAAAGATGTTGTCAACAGTATTCCTACCATCTCTTTTTCTAATTTGTTGGTGCAGCACAACATACAATCATCAGAGAGAGAGTTTTACAACCATTGCAATAGCGTTTTCTATTTATAACTATTGGAATGTGAATTTATGGTCTGTGAAAGGCTTTAGAGTTCTGAGTGACAGCCTGGGAGTCTTTTATTTCATAAACACTACATGATTTAATAAGCAAAAAATCAGGAAGCTGATTCTAAGAAATGAACCTACAGAAAGTTATTTTTCAATCTGAAGACAACCATGCTAATAAGTCTGAGGTTATCCTCTTCATGTTGTTACGCACAGATGCACATGTGTTGCTGTACAGAAACACAGCAAGTTGCAGGGTTTATACAAACTCCTAGAAGAGAGAAAATGTTAAAACAGCATGCTGGGGAGGCAGCTGAATCAGAAACCCACCGTAAGAAATAAATGACTTTTCAAAGGAAGCATAATACATGCTTTTTCTAAGGACCATTTATTAGGGACTAACACATCGTTTATTTTGAGTGCAGCTTTGGAAAAAAAATTTGCAAGGGCCATTATGGTTAAATCTGAAGATTAAATTACTAGTTTGGAATTTTCAAAACATTCTGTGCTAGTTTAACCTTGTTCGCCTTAAAGTCAAGAACAGGTTTTTCCAATGATTTTAATAGGAACGGAACTGAAGCAAGCAGAGCAATTCCGAAAGTTCTGCCATGGAGGTACTTCAGCTTCACTCTTTACAGGAGTATTAGTTACATTTTTATGTGGATATCTAGAGAAACTGGGCTGTAAGAACTTTCTTTCCAGCCAGCTCTTATTAGCCCCATAGGTCTAGGAGTTCAATCAAACTTTTAAATATTTTGCTGAATTAATTTCATACAAGAATTTAGTGATGGGTCATATCTTTCTAAATGCAAAAACTGTTGACGGAATTACATTGTTCAACTTCAGAAACTCTCAATGAACATTACAGTAGTGCCAAAGTTTATACTTGCACAGGCTTTCCAAGTGCCTTACCAACATTAATACTTTTAGCTCAAAACATCCCGGTGAAGTGGGCTATACCCATGATCGCCCCCAACACCTTTTAAATTTTTTTTTTCTTTAATACAGATGAGGGAGATAAAATATTGAGGCTGTAGCAAAGAAGAACCTACATAGCCAATACAGTCACACCACATGGAAATTTGTGGCTTCAGGCCATTCTCCTATAGAGAAAAGGAGAAGTTGGGGAATTGCTGGTGAGGAAAACACTGACCAGTGCAGTTCCTTGCTAGAAAATACCTTCTTGCCTGAAAACCCATGGGTTCCAGAAGGCTGGAAGCTACATAGTAAGCCAGCCAAGTAATCATTAAAGTACTGAGTGGGAAGAAGAAAACAATCAGTCCTTGAAGGTAGGAAGGGTCTGAAACAAGCTGGACACTCGGAAAAAAAGGTGAGCATGAAATAATAACGGGAGTCAGGTCCCCTTTACACCCTTAGTTGCAGAAGTCCATAACTGTGATGACACAACTTTAAAAGTGTTATACTTGTTTTCCCAGAGGGCACTGCTAGGATTTGCAATGGAAAACCAACTTTGAACTTATTCCAAAATAACAAACAAAAGTTACATCTGTCAGCACTGGGAATAGATTTTACATTTACTTCTTAGGCACAGCTTCCTTTTGATATTATGAAGATGGAAGGGCTTGTTTTCTCAGCAGCAATTTAGAAATATCATCTAGAAGTTTCAGAAAGATAACCCCTAAAGGTACTACATCCCACACCTTAAAAAGAAATCTGTTTTCAAAATCATTCCTGACCTACACTTCTCCCTCTGGGCATGCTATACACCAGGCTAACATCTGCACATCTGTTCTTCATACCTGAGTGTCTCTCAAATGAAGAAACACAGAAAATAAACTACTGTCTAAATCAACAAGATATTGTATTACACTTTGTGGTTCCCATTAACTTAAAGCAATCACAAACTCTTGGAAATGAAACCTTATCATTAATCATATGCGTTTAACTTTCTTTATGTAAAATTACAATTAAGATCCACCTAAATGCAATTGATTGGTACCAAAATCTGGAAATTTATTCAGATTGTGATTTGTTCAAGCCTGGCCTGGAAAATGCACAAGGAAGTGATATTCAAAATGGCTGCTACTGTACAATAGTAGCACAATTTTCTTTCCAGCCAGTTCAAGCAACCTATTCTGCTGCCCAGTCTGTCTCCGAACTTCTCTTTGTCCTAACAAGTTTCCTTATCTTCTTTTTGATCCCCTCGATGCCCAGACCTCCTTCTAACTTAGTATCTTAAAAACATACATCAGCTCATTTGCTAGGCCTGGCTGTATGCAGGTTTCACTGTTATTACTGGTTGGTTGTTTTGTTTTTTTTTTCTTTTCACCTACAATGATACAAAGTCACAAAAGCTTTTGTAACAAAGTCATGAACCTATGTGCAAAAACACTCTAATAATATTCATTAGGATATAAGATTTCACACAAGCATAATTGACAGAGTCAATATGCAATACATATGTTCTTCCAGTTGTTGCTAGATGTGATCACCACTAAGATATGAAAGAAAGAAGTAGAGGGAGAAGAATTCTAAAAACCAACCCAGAAGAAATAATATTTCATAAAGAAACGAAATACATAGTAAGCACTGAACCTACTCACATTTAATGATGGGTCACTCTTCCTCCCTCTCAATGATGTCAATACATTCTTCTCTGGCCACATAAGCAATGCTTTAAACTGGGACAGGTAAAGGTCTTTCATGGCTTTTTAAAACCCTATCTGGAAGCAGAGGTTTGATGAAATTCTGTGCCTGGTGCCAGCTCGCTTGTGAAAGAGAAAAAAAACGAATACTTTGTCTAAGAAAATACCATAAAACACTCTATCAGGAATAGTGTGGCCAGCAGGAGCAGGGCAGTGATCGTGCCCCTGTACTCGGCCCTGGTGAGGCCGCACCTCAAATCCTGTGTTCAGTTTTGGGCCCCTCACTACCAGAAGGACACTGAGTTGCTGGAGCGTGTCCAGAGAAGGGCAACGAAGCTGGTGACGGGTCTGGAGAACAAGTCTGATGGGGAGCGGCTGAGGAAGCTGGGGGGGTTTAGTCTGGAGAAGAGGAGGCTGAGGGGGACCTTATCGCTCTCTACAACTGCCTGAAAGGAGGCTGTAGTGAGGTGGGTGTTGGTCTTTTCTCCCAAGTAACTAGCCATAGAACGAGAGGAAATGGCCTCAAGTTGCATCAGGGGAGGTTTAGATTGAATATTAGGAAAAATTTCTTTACTGAAAGAGTGGTCAGGTATTGGAACAGGCTACCCAGAGAGGTGGTGGAGTCACCGTCCCTGGAGGTGTTCAAAAACGTGTGTAGACGTGGCACTTCAGGACATGGTTTAGGAGCCATGGTGGTGTTGGGTTGACAGTTGGACTTTATGATCTCAGAGGTCTTTTCCAACCTTAATGATTCTATAATTCTATGATTTGATCAAGCCGAAATGTTTCACACTAAAATCAAGCATCTCCTTCAAACTCCTTACACAACACAGACTAACACATCCAAAGGCATCCAAGCGCTGTTTACATATCCCTGCACAGCTCTGCCTGCAAACGAACTGTTTTGTACCTACTGATACTAGTACTGCATAAATAATGCGGGCTACTGGGGTCTGCCCTAAAAGGTATAAATAACAATAAGAAAAAGACCCATCAGGACCTATTGTGATAATTTGGTCAAGAGTCAAAGGGCAGAAAGAGCAGCCATCACAATCTATACATGAATTATTCACATAGTATCTGTCAAAAATTTGTACAAAAATGTTTCAGTTTAAAGACCTTCTCATTTCAACGCACACACTTCAGTATTTTGCCGAGTTGGATCCTCAGCAAAATAAATGCTAATGTTTAGCTATAATCAGGAACAGAAGATTTTTTGGAATCTTTCTCATTCCAGTTCCCCAAACTTCACAGTTACAACATCTAACCACACCAATCCTGTGGCAACAGTTTACACTAGATAGCAATGGAACAGATACACGTCTTAATTCAAACTAGAGACACTTCTAGTGAAAAATACATGAAACGCACCCAGAGCTAATACTGCCTTTCTCACCCATGCTAATTGGGACTTTCTTTAGTGACTACAAATGCACAGGAACTCGAGCTTACCATTTAACTCTGCTTTTGCAACTCAGTACCTATAATTTCCTGGGACTGTCTACCATAAAACAATTACATGAAGTATTTCTGTTTGATGTTGTCTCGTTCTAGAAGTGGCTCATATAAAACCAAACCCTTAGCACATTACACTTAAGATTATTTTTTTTCAGTACTCATTACAACAAAGTTGCTAGCACTTGTTCACACAGCTTAAGGTAAAGTGGGTTTTTTTTGGCATGACATTCTTTCCACAGACAGATCAAATAAGATGGCATTATTGCTCTGCACATGTTCAGCATGCTCCTAGCAGCTAGAGGCACAGGAGAAGACAAGCCCTCCAGACGCCATTGCACATTTCCTAGAACAGCATGAATACTGTTACATTTCCCATTAGTTTGAATATTGGTCCAAACCACCTATTGCCTGCACACAGATGAACAGTGGAATGACACAAAATATCAACACAACAGCTAACAAAAAGGAGAGGAAGTGTCCTCTCCAGTCAAGCCAAATATATAAATTCACCAGTCAACACTACATTAAGTATCTTAAAAAAAAAACCCACCCCAAAAAACCCACTTGAACTTCAACTTCCTTTCAACACGCTTAATGATGCTGTTTACAGTATTTTAGCACGTTACCAGGTTTTAATACAATAAATGTGCTCGGCTACTGTTGTAGTACGCAGTGTTTAACCCTGCGACACCCCTGGCCCAGCACACGTGACTGCTGCCAACAGAACGCACGCTCAGGGAGTTTAAATCTCAGCAATGAACACGCCTGAACGTTTCCTCTCTCAGTACTGCAAATGCTTGCAATAAATTACTTACAAAATATAGGCCTGATTCCCCACTGCATTACACCATTTGTACACAGCTGACTTCAAGAGAGTTACACTAGTGTAAAAGAGAAGTAGGGGAGGGGTTAAGCAAGCCCTGCGTGCAGATAATTAACCATCTTTTTCATTGAACCATAATATACTTTCTCCATAAACTGGCAACAGAACCAATCAGTGTACACATTTCATTTCAAATACAAAGTAATTTTAGGAGCTAGCATTATTGTACCATTTGAAATATTCTCTGTTCTCATCAAATGATTCCCCCTGTAATTGATGTCATAAAGAATATCTGTGTTAAGCTGTCTTCATTTCCACAGTTTTCAATCCTTATGATGATCAATTATTTATATACAGACTAGATGAAAGGCAAGATTGTAATGACTCCAAGAGATTTAAGAGTGATACAATAAATCTTGAAAGCAGAACTCAAGTGGGTGATGGTAACAAAAGCCAGTACTGGACGATCATATTTTACTATTTTTAGAAGTTCCCCTTCACCCCCTCCCAAAAAAAGATCACCAAAGTAGCAC
Source organism: Anhinga rufa (assembly GCA_013400875.1). NCBI lineage: Eukaryota > Metazoa > Chordata > Aves > Suliformes > Anhingidae > Anhinga > Anhinga rufa. The sequence goes on from VZTV01111828.1 coordinate 9,011, forward strand.
CTCCTCCTGCAGTCCTTCTCCTTTTGTGCTAGCAATAGGCCTTCTGCTCCCCCATGAGATCCCTGCCACCCTCACCCCTTCCAGCTTATTCTTCTTTAAAAAGGAAAAGCACGTGTTTGTTGCTGTTCTTATTAGCCCGATCATTTTGGTTGCCAGGATGACCTCACTGAGTGGCAGGGGAAATTCCTTGGTCTAATTTTTTAAGAAGTCCTTCTTGTACAAAGTACATTAACGCACCTTTATCATACTAACAATGACTCAGGGCTTCAAAGTTTACATTTGTATCCAAACTTTCAAAAAACATCTGGTTGGCTTTGGTTCAAGGCCACAATAAACATAAGCATTGTCACCAGTCAGTATCCATGTCATATGTAACTTAAAAAGGACATACACTTCTTCATATGACTCTCATCACACTTGAAGTCTGGCAAGAATACCAACAACTTAGATAAATCAGAGATTTGAACCTATGCTTCCATCTGCCTCCTTTTTTCCACAATTCTCTGAAGAAAATATTCAACAGCTAAGGGTCGCCAGTCTGTTTTCTGTGATCACACTGAGCCATCAGATATGTCTAGGCATGTGGGTTCTGGCCTGCTTCCAAGTGTTGCTTCCAGCCACATTTAGGGACATACATCCCTATTAATTGTTCAAACAAACAAACCTACACTAAAGGATATCCTTTGGATTTCTCTCAAAATATAATAAAGACATCATCCTAGTCTTACATGTTTTCATGCTTGCAGTAATTCTTTGTAGTAACTTGGACATGCATCAGGTATTAAAATATATAATATATTTATAAATGTATGTTCCAACACTGACCAATAACTTGGGCAACCAATTTTGGACAACTGTAAAGAAGTTAATTTTCAGATTTGTTCTCCACTGCATGAACTCCAAGCTCAGGTGAAAGGTCTTCAGTTGGGACAACAAAAACTAAGGATCACCAAATTATTAATAATTTTTCAGAGTTAAGGCCAAAACCTGAGGTTAAATATAAGGCAAATTCCAAAGCCTTTAAGTAATACAAAAATTCTCACTAGCATTTTGTTTCAACAAGCACTTCAGAATTTTATTACTTATATTAAAAAGATGTACAGTAGATAAACCTTGCAACATGATCTTACATTTTTAGAGTGTACTAAAGAAAAGATTACATATTCTAGGACCAAGTTTTGCAGTAAAAAAAAATGGCAGTTTTCCTCAGTTAAGACTCACAAAATATGGTCCTAATTGATTTGTATAACAATAAACATGGCCATGGTTACAATTAGAGCCAAAGTCTTTTGCCAATTTATTTCTCTTTCTCTCCTTTGGGATTTCTCCTTTTCATAATACACTTGCAAGAAACAATAACTCTTGAAAATGTCTGCAAGGAGTTAATTCTAAACGATAAAGCAATCCAGTCCAGCAAGCAGCTAAGATTGAGTTTATGTCAACAGGTAGAATTTACAGTCCCACAAAAAGAAATGTTTAACAGTCAAGTATTTAGCTGCAATAAATTAGACTTTCACTGTGTTCTTCTTATCACTGCGATCTATAGATGAAAAGCAGTATATAGTGGCTAATTATTAATTTTATTTATTACCACAGGCAGGATTTTCTAGTAGTATTCTGTTTCTTAATGTGAAACTAGGGATCAGAACTTTATGATGACCTGAAGCTGATTTCTTAACAGTTTCGATTTCCTGCTCTTCATAGTCACCATAAATCTTGTTTTCCTCCTCAAAACTTCAGATGTTTCTAACTTCTTATCTATCAGCCTCTAAAGTGCTTCCAGACTCCCACAAATGTTTTAGCAGACTCCGCAGGCTTGCCTGCCACTCTGCTGAGTGTCAGGCCATATATCTCTTTTGGGGGAGTTCCCCACTGAAGAAGCCATACCACGCGACAAACATGTAAGTAGGGAGGACCCAGAGGCACCCCAGTCTCAGTTGTATTTAAAGTCTGAACTCATGCTGTCAGCCTACCTTGCCTAGCATACAAACCGATTGGACAAGCCTGTGCTTAAGCTCACCAGGCTAAAGCAAGAGACAAGCTTCAGCAATTCTTCCCTGTGTCTGCAATCCCAAGGTCAGGCAAGGCTATGGCCCACGTCCTCCAGCAACTATTCTATAATGCTTTGCAGTGGCATTGTATGACCGATCTCAACGTGGATATGTGAAACCCAGATCATGGACCACATCATGCTTTATCCAAAACTTTGACAGCAGAGATGTCATCACATAGGCATTGGTAAGTTTCCAGACTTAAAACTGGTTGTCTTAAAAAAGGAGGGTGGGGACTGAGGAAGGAGAGCATGGACACTGAAGAGAGGAGTGGTGAGGAAGGAAAAGGAATTTGCAAAGACACGCTTCACCACAGCTTAAGCATTTGAGAGCTAGAATCATAATGAAATAGATAGGGCAAATGCAAACTATGCTCTTTACAAATCACAGCCACCAGAACAGGTCAATAGAACAGACACTTTTCTGTTCAATCTGACTTGGTTGAACCCCTTGGAAGTGTCCTCAAGCAGCAAAACCAGGACTTTTCCCCAGCTCTGCTATGAGCTGTCAGGAATTGTCAACACTTCTAGGGAAAGCACAAGGCAGAGTCAGAGGGAAAGGAAAGGGGATTTACAATGCTTACATAGCTGCTAGAGGTACTTCTGTAGTATGAAATGCTAAAAGCAGTGCAGCTCAGCAAAGCTATTTGTTTGCCCAAAAGTAATCTTTAAAAGAAAAGCCATGTAATAAAGGATATCCTGGTACTGAAAAACAAGCAGTGTAACATGGAAGGACAGTGTGATATGGAATAAGAAATTTTGTATGACACACTGGCTCCTCATGTGAAAAATGGTCTAAGATGCCATTCATTACTTTGGTCTGCAGTTCTTCAAGAATACAAAGTGAATATACAAAAAGCTTCTCTCTTTCGATAGCATTATCCTTTCAAGTGTGGCAGTATGTTTGATTAATGTCTATCAACCTAAGGGATAAGGTGTCACGTTTGTGTTGCATGAAACATGAAATGACACAAGACTCATTGTCATGTTTCCTGATGGTGCTTTTATGTTCAATTATGTTGGTTTTTAAGCTGTTTGTTTTGCTTCTGCTGTTTGCATGGGATCTTGTGAATAGTTTAGTATTTGGGTCATGTGGCTTTGGTCACATGTGGCAGAGTTTATAGTATTTTATACATTCTTCTATAAATAGGTGCTGAGAATATCCTGCCTCATCTCTGCATTTGACTCCTAGATGCAGTGTTCACAGATGAAACTCCCTTGTGTGAATCAGAGCTGAATGTTTACAGATGTCTTTGACAGAGCTAGCTTTTCTGCTAAAAACACTTTCCAAATCATGTTTCTTTTACTAAAATGAGGGACAGTTCAGAAAAACGGGAATCCATGTTTGACAGGAAACATGCTGCTAAGAAATACCATCGTGTTGTGAAACACAGAAAAAAATGTGAAGAACAGTTGTATGATGTCATTGGAGATGATTTTTCTCTAATTTTGTAGAGGTAAACAAAGCAGCTGCAACCCTGTTTATTTAGCTCTCCCCACATCTAGGGGACCATGTCTCAGTTGGATGCTTCACTAGGTACAAGAATGACTATTTTCCCCAAAGAAAACAGGATGCTTTTGTATGGGCTTTTTAAAAAAAGTTTTTTAAGTGACTATTCTGTTCTACCTTCTGCACTGTCTGCAGTTGCCAGCACTTCCTTCTCTTCTCTCTGCCCCGTTTGCAACCCCAAGCAATGGGAGTCTGCTGGGAAGCACAGGAATGAAACAGCGTTCTCGGGATTCCTTTTCTCCCCACACACCCTAACGTGGCTCTTCACTGCCGATGTAATGGGTTGCACTGACAGTTATAAAATTACCCTTCTGATTCTGATTATTTTTCCAGACAGACGCCGCTAAGTCCTTTGTTATATTTGGATGCATTCTTCTTATTATTTACTAATTCACATTTCTCAAGTGCAGGGCCTGCCTAGGATCAGCAAAGGGCAGACAACGCTGCATCTGCTCTCAAGCACCCCACTCCATTGCTGTTGATTCTCACTGCATGCTTCCCCCTCCTAACTCCTCTGTGCCTCAACATTTTTTTCCACTTTGCCAAGTCCCTCAAACATCTGCTTCCTCCACCCCTGTTCTCGTGCTCAAGAATGTCTCTGGCAAAAGTCTGTAATGAGAATGATTTTCCCCACCAGAAACCTATTCTTCCCTCTTTTGGTCTTGTCCCAGCAGAACACCTCTCCCAGCACAAATAAGTCTCTGGACTGCAGTCTCTAGTGACCTCAATTCAGATCTTCTTTGCCTTTCTCAACTTCCCTTTTCACTGCACAAGACTGCTGACAATCTCTCAAACGAAGCTTGACAAAGCATGACTTGGTCTTCTTTTTATCAGTTTACCTTTGCCTTCAGTGATTACCCCCAAGTCTCTTCCATATAGTCTCTTCTGCAGATGCATAAGTTTCTCATCTGTTTTCTTTTACCCAGCCCAGGACCACCTCCTGAACTTCACCCTCAGGCTCCTGCTGCACTCTTTTTTACTGTTTTCTCTTAAAATGGATATATAGAACAATCTCTTCCTCCTAAAACACAAACAAAAAAACCCCAACTACACATAAACACAACTTATTTCTTTCATCTCTAAGCTCATTCTATGTCTCAATACCATTACACAGAGGTTTTTTTTCACACCACTTCCAGCTAAGATCATCTCTAGTCTGACTTTCTTCCTCACGTTTCAGTAAAGATGCTGTCATTAGAGTTTCAAGTGATTGTTTCCTAGACAAATCTCACAGCCATTTATTCCATTTTCATTCCATGTATCGTTATTTTCAACACTCTCCAGTCCACATGTTCAAATAAATATTTACCTCCTCACCTCCCTAATTTCATTGACATCATCATATCCCAATTACCTTATTTCTTCAACTTTAGATGAACTCTCCCATTCTTTCCTCCAGTTTTCTATGGGACTTCTGCTCTGTACCACATCTAAATTATGTTATCCTTTAGTATATTTCAGCCTCTTTTCAAGACTAAAGACTGTTTGTTGACTCCCCATGTTCATGGCAGGAATCTTTATTAGCACCACTGAAACCTAGTAGATATGTAGCCACCAGCTACAGCCTAGTATTAATTAAGGGGCAAGCAAATATGG
>VZTV01111840.1:0-10643 GCA_013400875.1 Anhinga rufa
GATATACTGCATATGTACTTATAGATGATTTGAGCATACACAGAACATAATGGGAATTTCATGATGTCCCAACTTGCTTTTGCTTCCCTTTGTGCAACAAGATGTCTGTAAATCCTGTAAGTCCTTTTTCGCTGAGACAAGGTTGCTCTATGGAAAAACATAGCATGCCTACAGGGAACTGCATGTATGGGAAGATCAGTCAGTTTGCTGGAATTGAATAGAATAATGATGCTAAATCTTACAACATTACTGCTGGCCACGTGGCCTTGGTGTTTTTCTGAAATCTCTCAATTCTGGAGCCATGTTATCACTCAAGAATAGCTATTAAACTTTCAACCTCCATTTTTGTAAAATAAAGCTGGTTTCATGTGATTCCCCAACATATCAAAAAGTAAAGACACATAAGAACACACCGAACTGTATTTTGAAAACGAAAAGTCTGTAAGCCAATAACATGGCTTTGGGGGACCTGAAAATTTATTTCTGAACAGTTTATGTCAGCAACTTTCTAATTTTCCTTTAATAGCTGTGTCTGCGCTTGTGCGGTTTGGCTTCTTACACCTTCTGTAATAAAACTATCAATGTTATTTCATATATATTAAATTTTGCTTTATTTTTCATTCTAGTTCCTGAGTCACTAACAGGAGAGATAATGTTATATGCAAGGCATTTATTCAGGCATTACAAGATTAAAACATGTAATATATTTCCCTGGGAAATAAAGTTTTCAGACAGTCTTTTCCACGTATGGAAAAGGATGAAAGCTTAAACACTGCCTGTCCTGGTTCCCTGCTTCTAGCAGAAGAAAGGTTGTTTTTTTTTTTCTTTCTTGAAAGCAGAAAGATTGTTAAAAACAAGGATCCAAAACTGGAAGGACAAAAAAGGCACAGAGCTAACGTAACGTGTTGAAGGGAGAATGTTTGTTAGCCCTCAGTGGTAGTGTCTCACCTCCATGAGGCTGTTTTACTGCAGGCAAAACATAACATAGCAATGAATAACATATTAAATGCTGCTGAGACTTTTATAAGGACATTTTTATAGTTCTACCAGGTGCAGTGGCATTCTTTTAATTACCTGGACATGACAAAGAGTGCTGCAAAGCTGAAGTGTTTTTTCTCTGGTATACATAAGGCAATAAAGGTAACAGCCAGGGAAGGGAACTCAACTGCAGGTGGAAGATTCTCATCTGTGCACAGAAATGGTCACTGCTGTTTGTTCTGATCTGTCCATAGTTATTACACTGCTAACAGGTGGAAATCATTTTAAGGGATATAAAACCCACTCATAAGAAATGTCACTTGATTTAGCCATCAGATTAATTCAAAGTACTGGTATCTTCCCAAATGCTAACATTCTCCAGTGTTTCCCATTGTGTCTTATTCAATTTAATATACATAACGCTGTAAGGAGTTACATGCCCAGTCATCTGCTACTGCTCACCCCTGTCTTCTTCCATGTTTGTCGCTATGTACTTAGACTCTTCACCACCAAGGACCCCTATGCTGGTGCAGCCCCTGCATGTCTGATAACTACTCCGCTTTGCTGAACAACCAAAGCTTGTGCAGGACTGTTCTTTGTCACCCATCATTCACAGGATCTGACCCATTAAGAAATTTTACTCAAACATTTCCCAAGACCTTACCAGGAATTCATTCCTCAAGAGAAGAATCAGTCCTGACTCCAATGAAATATTTTCTACAAGTGGTGCCAATGAGAAATCAAACAACATTTTTTTGCAGTTAATCAATTTTTCCACTGAGTATTAAGAGTGTCCCTATGCTAAACGTGCTCCCTATATGCTGGTTAGGGAAATGCTTCTTTAACAAGAGACTGAGTCTGAGAACTCCTGAGCATCTGCCATGCCCTCAGCTCCCACTGACATTAAGGACAACTGAACTCATCCCATTTTTATCTGCCTTTTGCAGGTCCTCTCCCTTCTTCAGGACCTGACACAATCCCATCTGATGAGTACTCTGACACTGGGCAACTCACAACATGAGCTATTATAAGATAGGGAAGTACTATCTAACACCACGGCAGAGAGAAATTATGCATCTTGCCCAAGATCATGCAGAAAATCTGTTGTAGCACTGGAGAAAATAATCATGGAGAAGTAACTTTTTTTTGTATTAGATATGGGCTAATACATAGGACTTTAATGTTTATGATTTTCCCTGGTTTACTTATTGTTTTACTTTCTCTGATTTACCCAAGACTTAGTATTGATTTTGAACTACACTGGGATGTTTTGTTAGTAGATAACCTTCTGTTTTATGGTTTGTATTTCTCTCACATCCTCTCTTCCAAGAGCAGGGGCTCTGGCAGACCAGCTCCAGCACATTTAGCAGGAGTGTTGTAAATGATCAGTGCTTCTCCCAGTATTTTCTGCTGGACATTATTGACACTAGCATAAAAGTAGCACAAATGTTGTGTGCCTAGACCACAATTCATAATCCAGCATTTTAGCACCAACGCACCTCCGTGACTGCTTTAAGCTGTGAGCTGGGCCAGTTGAATTACAAGCTAGGTTACCATCCCTTTCTCCCATCCCCACCACGAAGGTCGAAACTTCTTGCAGAGAAGAAAGATGCAGACAGAGGGGGATGATGAAACCTTATCCTTCTGTGGCTAAGCCCACCAGTGCTCATCTGCCAGAGCTGTGACTCAAGGCTGTGATCACTGCTGTGTAGGTAGACACTGTGGGCAAGGTCTTCATGAGCTGGCTTGATTACCAGTAGTGTTGCAGTTGTTAAAACCAGAGCTTGGCACAGGCTAGTGACTCTAATATTTACTGAGTTATTCTGATTGGTTTTGCAGCCCACGTGGCTCAGCAATGGCTACGCCGGTAGCAGCGCCTGAGCTTCATTTTAAGGTGGTTTGGGTGCATCTGTATTACATATACACATCAATGCGTGTCATGTAGACATAACTTAATGCTGACATATTCAACTATATAATTAGGTATGTCAGCAAATTAACAGCAGTACATTAAGTGCTATTCTTTGCAAGAGCTAGTGAGCTTCGTGTGGGGTGTGTAAATATTATTTTGTGTCAGTAAGGACAAGAAATTAATATTCTCAAGCAGATTCTAGAGAATGCTACATAAAAGAGCAAAGCACAGTGTAAAGTAGATTTTATAAGGCAGTATTTATGAAGAACTTGAATTACTTACACACCCCAACTTTCTCATGGCTGAAGTGCATGGGAACCCCTCATATCTTCACACGTGGGACTCTATATTCTAGGAGGTGTGACTTTCAGAAATACCAGGGTTTTGCTAAGTGGAAAAAAAAATCAGCTGCAGTTTGGAGCTCTGTACTCTGGTGTGTTGCTCTCTTTCTATAGAACTTATTTATTGTGGCGACTCCGATAATTAGAAATTTCCTAAAGGAGGGAAAATTTTGCAAGCCTGTGAGATGCCAGAATATTGTCAATTGGCCATTACTGTGAAAATAAAAGACTGTATCATACATTCATTTTGAGGATCAAATAAATTTATTATCACAAATCCTAGAGATGTTTAAACAAAAGAATAAAATCACCCCCTCCAAGAGAGCTGACCATTGGGAGAAGATGCTTCTTTCAAATTTTCCTCTTTCTTTTAGGAGAGGAGAAGTAGAAACAGAAGAAAGAAGCAGAGAGAAGAAAGCCAGGAGGGAGGTGTGATTTATTGCTCCACTGTAATAATCTCCCAGTTTATCAGCTATGTCAGAATCCCACTACTCAGTACTAAGTACTTCACGGGGCAGCAGAAGAGAGGAATGTGAAGAGCAGAGAGGGAGAAAGATGAAGATGGGAAAGGATCACGGGGAAGAAAGGAGGAATCAGAGACCTCTGAAGTTTCAAGTCAACTGATGTGCATAAAGAAACATCAGCTAAGCCATTTACAGCAGGGTCACAAATGTGCCTGTGAGTGTGATGTTAAGACAAAACCTCTCTTCAACCATAGACCTGTCAATAATTCCAATCCTCAACCTGTTCTGCGTGTACTTTTGCTCAGGAAGTCCACTGGGCATTTACTGTGTGTAACTCTGGTAAGTTGCCAGTATGTGTTTTCAGTCCTGTACAGTGCACAAGATGTTAAAAGATAGTATAGGGAATCAAGCACCAGACTTTCTTCAGATTAAATTAAATTAAACAATGTGTGAACTGGACCAGATCTGGTTTTATAAAATGTAACAGGGATAGGGTGGGAATGAGGATGGACAGGCCTCTGCTGTTCCCTGATTCTCTATGTCATTGCGGTCCTCACATAGGCTACAGCTGCATAGGAGCTGCTCACATGTGATGGTGGTACCCGAGGGATTTCTGTCTGTTACAGGAGAACAGGAACACAATACTCCTCTTTCTCTGGCCCTTCCTTCTCCCTCTGTAGAGAGTGCAGGGAGCATGGCCTGTAACCTATGTTCACTAGCAATTCCCTGGGAAACTGCCAGCAGGGAGGTGGGAGATGGATAGACTCTGTCCTTCCTGACGTGATACAATGAGGAGTAAAGTACACATCAGAAAAGCAGTAAGGCTGTGTCATACTTCTCGCTAGGAGGACCTAGGGATTTCTGTGATTGCTTTAGGATCCTTGAATGAAAGGTACTACCCAAAAGCAGACACAGCTATCAATCTTCCAGTAGGCTTCTTTCCTGAGGTGGAATACCAGAACAGCAGTCATCCCATTTCAGCTTGATGTCCCCTGCCAAAGTTTATGAGAGAGCTCAAAGCTGATCATGACAAAATGGATGTTATGGGACAAAAATATGTGCTCTAGGTATACTAAAAGTCTCAGCTCCAAATTTCCTAAAGAAAGCATACAAAATCTCAAATGCATTATGAACATCTGTGAAGCTATAGAAATGTCCTGTTTTATTACTTTCCCCAGCAAAACATTTTATTGTTTTTAAATCCACCAAAATCTGATGACATTTTGACAGAGAAGATTAATTGTCTCACTTAAGGAAACACTGATCAGATCTGCTTTGCTGTAAAACTTTTTATTGGCTGCAAATTTCAAGTAATTCCAGTATCTGAGATTGCTTTAAAAAAGACTTCAGGCATTATAATTTTACAAGAAGTGAATAACTGCTTGGAGATTTTTGCAAAACAAATGGCTTGCTTCTAAGCAATCAAAGCAATGTTTTAGCTTCTCTAATGAGGTAGTTCCCTCAAGGAGCTGGAGAATACTGACAGCAGATATTCCCTCTGTTGTTGCAGCAGATTTCTCTGGCATTGACAAATAGCCTATCTGAAATAGCAAGGTCAGATGGACAGTAACAGAACAAACAAGAGCGTTAAACCCCTAGTAGCCCGGTGCTCTCGGCATTCCTAAGCAGGCAGGTAGGTGGATGAACAGACGTTTTTGTCATTTGGAACATTTGTATCTAGATCCTTGACAGATGCTTCGAGCACACTGTTTGCTTTCTAGACACCAGGATGTGCCCAGGCACCAAGATTATTTACACAGAACAGCCCTCTAAATCCAAGTCCAGCGACACAGTATGAGCTAAGAGCTCTGGCTACATGCAGTGGAGGCAACAGAAAGTCACAAAGGCAAAAATTGGCCCAGAGCACCCTCAGGGATGCACTAAATCCTGCTGGCTTTTAAAGGCCTTGGAAGGAGTGCTGCTATTAAGGGATCACCAGGCAGTGCTGCCCTGATGACAGAATCTTTGTTCCTCTTAAATTGCAAGGACTGGAGCAGAGTCAGATAGGGCCAGCTTTCTTGTGTGCATGGAGACTTTTCAGTGGCCGAAGGAATATTGCTGTCCTGGTAGAGCATCCCTGGTCCCTTTATAGTCACAATTTAGCACTTGGTCGCCAGAGCAGTTGGTATCCTCCAGGCTTTCTGTACAGTGACCTATTTGTGCAAGGTTTTATGAAAGCCTGTATATGGATACTTTAATGTTACAGAATTTAGGACTCCAGATTTTAGTTTTAAACAGTAATTAATACTAAAACTCTGTTTCTACAGTAGGGTGACAGGCAAGCACATACAGAGGCTAACGTGTTAAGATGCTACTGTTCCGGGTAGGATTGAGGAGCACAGAGAGGCTCTCAGTGAGACTGGAGTTCACTGTGTTGATGACTAGACATGCATAGCGTGAGCCACTCTTTCCCTGAAAGACTTCACTATCTACATAGACAAAGCAGATGCAGGAGGAGAAAAAGCACAGAGGTAAAAAATAATTTCTTTGCCTAAAGTTACTCATCCGCCAACAATGGCACACTGTTCTGAATACCAGGCCATGCTCAATGAACTATTTAACGTGGATATTAAAAGCTTAAGTAGGGAGTCGTTAAGGCTTTAAAAGGCCCCAGCCCAGATTTCTAAACAAGGCTATCTAGAAGGAAGCTCCCAGATTTGTAACTCTGTGGCAAAACAATCTGCCTGATTTTGAAAGATGCTGAGCAGCCCAGTAGCTCGGACCAGAACCAGACTGGAGCTCTGCTCTGTGGAGGACCAGTCCTAGGCTGCTCCCTGCTCAAGACAGACACTGAGCAGCTGGTTTGCTCTCAGGTCCCTTTTGCAGCTCCAAGAGTATCAGTGAGCTGCTGGCTCTGAAGTGGGTGCCATCACTCTGGGCAGGGCAGCACGGACCTGGCTCCACCGGCGGCTTGGATGCTTTCAGGCAGCAGCGGGCATTGTCCAACACGCTCTTCCTGCCATCCCGCTTACCTCTTTTCACAGTTTTGATCCATTAATTCACAACCTTTCTCTGTGTTTTTGTCTGATGTCCTTGGTGATCACTCAGCTTTCCCCAGATCTCCTTCTCTTCTCCCACCCCTTGAGAGGCAGAAAAACATTCATTATTTTTAGGGATGGACTCATGTCTCTGACTGGGACACCGGTATACAGAAAATAAAAGCAGAGTATTGAACTTTTTGTACATTACAAGGCTTTTTTATTCTGTCCAATTTCACAACAGACTTGATGGTTAAGACTCCAGAATGCCATATATAAATGCCAAGAAAGGGGATTTTCATTTCTGCATTTTTTGATGAGAAATAGTCCCTGGGTTGTTTTGGAAAATGAATGCTGAAAGCTGGAAATCCTAATGGTAATCAGTGTTTTTTCATTTCCATATGTGCATCTTTCTTGCAAACTATGTAGCATCAGCACAGTAAATATCCTTTATGTAATTTAAAAGTAAAATGCATCGTGAAGCATGCTGTTATTTCTTGATGATAACATCATATAAACAGAAGCATGAGGGAATCTGAAAAGATCCTGGGCCAATTTCTGCTCTTGGCAGAAAATCCTACAACCCCCTTGAAGTCAGTGGTGTTCTGGGCTTGCAAATACAAGCAGAATTTGGACTCCAGTTCTACAGATCTCTGAATGTGGGCATTGCAATAGAGAGCTGGCATTGCTGCTCTTGGAAGGCCACTGCCAAATGACTGCTGGGTACAATTTCCAGTAGGCCTGGGTAGCTGAAACTCCAGCTCAGCCTGTTAGGATAAGGCATAGAATAGAGGTCAAAGCGGCTGTGGAAAAAAATCCAGTGAGATTCAGAATCAAATCAAATTTAAGACTCAGTTGTTCAAGAAAGTTGTGCTTATTTCTTTTGGATTTTTATAGGCTGTCTCTCAGGAAGTAGGGGCTGATTCTGCTCTCATTAAAGCCTATGGTGAACACCTCAGCAGTCTCAGGGGCTGCATGCTGGGCCCCAAACAACTAGATTAGAAGAACTGAAATGATGTTAGCACTAAACACCTGATCCAAAGCCCACTGAAGTGAAGAGACTTTCTATTTACCAGCTCTGAAGATAAATCTACCTCAAAATGAATACATTACTAAGATTCCTCAAGTGATTTCTAAAGCGCTAGCAAAAGAAATAACAAGCTACTATAGCAGAAGCAAACCTAAAAGGAACCAAAGGAAAAGGTCCTCTGTGTTAGCAGATAGAGTAAATGGATTTGGGAGAAGGGAGTAAAAATTAGAAGAAACTCCTTTCAGAAAATCTGTGCCAACATTTTCTAGAGATATATGAATAGATGGCCCTAAAAACAAGTTGTGCTGAGATATCAAAGTGATGGGAGCCTTAAAGTATGAAAGGCAGATCTAGATAATGCAGGGCAAGGAGAATAAACACTGTTTCAGTTGTGACGTTATAAATGAGGAAGTAATGTGTACCGGTTGTTCCGTTTTGCCATACATCATCAAATCACTGTCATAACTGGGAAGCCTTTCACCTCCTTCCTGGGTGTTTCAGCTTGTACTGGGATCCCCTACTTAATCTTCTGGACCTTCTTTTGGACTGCTCTGTCGAAGCAAAATCATGCCTGGTAGAATGAAGTTGTTTCATGACGATCTGTATCAGGCTCCATGTGCTTCTGGTGGTCCTATGTCCTACTGAACATTTGTGTACTCTTAAAAATCAAAACTATTCCTATCAACTTAAGGTGGACAAATAGCTTTTGACTCCTTCTCTGCAATGGTCTTCAGAAAACAGGCTTTTGTTTTTATCTGCTGGCTCAGGGTCACTTTTGACTTTCCATCTTCTTTAGCTGATTTCTGACCCTTTCTCAGAGTCAAGGATGCCCTTCTCTGGCTGGTTAACAGCTTAGGTACTTCTCTGATTATACACCTCCCTCTTTCCTTATCCTACTTGAGTTCAGCAAGTCCTGCTGAACTCACCAGTCTTGAGGTCCTCAAATGAGAAAACGCAATGCTATTTCTTCAATATTATGCCTTCCATTCACAGTGGATTAAGATGCACATTCAATTTTTAACTGCATCCTTTATTCTACCCCAAGAATAAGCCTGGCCATCTTGTTTATGGATTTTCTCCCTCAGAGCCAGTTTGACTACTGGCTCTTTTTCTGCAGGTGACATAAAACTTCCTATTTCCCTATTTCCCAGTTGTTTGCCTCTTGAGTTATGGCAGCTTCTGACCATGCCAAACATACTGATTCTGAATGCCTCAAGAAACCTACTTACTCCAGTAACAAGAGTTTTCTCATTCTGGCACATCAGAAAACTAATGAGCTTCATACGCAACTTGAGCAAAATCACATCTGAACGTTCTGCTGCTCCCCCTTGATATTTGATGCCATAACTTAACATTTGTTCCACCATGTGTTGCTGGTCAATAACTCCTGGCAGGAGGTGTCCGTCTTGTTCGCTGTTTGCATTTCCCTTTTTATTCCCGCTGCTGTACTGCCAGCTGTTGTGCTGGTTGCTCACAATGGCAAAAGAATCATTTGGCCTTTTTCTAAACAGACACTGTGAATGTTCCACCCTACTATTCTGCATCTATATTTCTAATGATGAGATGCAACCTGGCACAAAGAAAGCAGTCCGAGATGAACCAAAGGGAATTTAAGGTTTAAAAAAATCATATAAAACAAAGATGATCATGGAGAGGCTTGGAGGAATGTGATGATCACTCACCACAGCTCCTTATGATTACTGCTGAGACCATGAAAGCACTCCAAATAATGTTGTGGGGAATGCTGCGATACCCACATGCAATGCAGGTCATCTTCTGTTCATGCAGCCTGGCATTTGGAGGACTTATTGAAGACAGCCAAGAGTGAATAATCTCTACCAAAAGAGCTGTAAAGCTATGTTAGCACTTCAGTGCTGGCTGCACCAGCATTTTCTGGTGGTGTTGATCCAAGCTCAGATATTAAAACCAAAAAAATCAGGGGCCTTCTTCCCATTAAGTGCTTTTGCCAGGTTTATGGATCTACTACTTGGCTCACGACATTGGTGATAGTGAGCTCTTACCAGTGGAAGATTTGTGCTTGGACTTTATCTTTGCTGAAATCTTTATGTGTCCTCTTGCAATGCCTTCTTTAGGATAGTCTTGAGTTCCTCTGCTCAAAAAAAGATTAAAAATTTTAAAATCTGTTCACTGTTCTCCTAGGAAATGGAAACATGTTTTACCCATCCTCACCTTCTCTGGCTTCTCTTGAACTTCAAAACTGCTCACTTTTTTTTCCTCCTCCAAACCTCTCTACAAACTCAGCTCACCTCCTGGCAGCTCCTCCAGCCTTGGCCCGCTCCTCTCTGCTATCCACAGATAAAATTCCTCTTTTATTTGGCTTGTTTCATCTCCCTGGAATCCTGTCCTCCCTTCCTATCTGCTTTGAGCTGCCAAGTCACTCATCCTTAAATCTCACCTTTAAAACCTTCCTTCGTGGTATAGTTTACAGCCACCTATGACACTAGGCGAGACTGTGTATAGCGGGTGCGACATGAAAACGGACTGTCTGAAAATAAGCTGCGGTGTATTGTCTCAGAGCCCCACAATGAGGAAAAAAAAAAAAGAAGAAAAAAAACAGAAACAAGTCATGTGACATATTGTAGATAACAAGAGATTCAAGATCTGCAGCTGACTTTTTACAGGGGATGTAAAGCAGGTGACCAGCACGGGGGCCGCGGGTGGTGAACAGACCTCCACAGAGCCGCCCTCAGCCCACCCAGGCGAAACCTGCTCTGACAGGAAACCTTTTCCTTCACGGAGTTAAACCTCCCCCCCGGGCAGAGGGGGTGGCAGCAGGCAGCTACGCAGGATTTTTACAGCAAAATTAATTTATTTGCGGGGGGGGTGTGTGTGAGGGGGGGAGGATGGTGGGCGACGACGTGCCGAGAGACCGCGCGGTGCGAGGGAGCGATCTCCTCACGGGCTGCTCCCCGGCGGCGG
>VZTV01111840.1:11292-23212 GCA_013400875.1 Anhinga rufa
GGGGATTGGGCTTGTGCTGGCAGCGGGAGGGCTTCCCCGGCCGGCGGCTGGGTGCCGGGCCTTCCCCGGGCCGGGGCTGCCCGCGGCCGCCGCAGTGAGCGGGTCCGCTCCCCGGGCGGGTTCGGAGCAGCGGTGTTGGCTGCTCTGGGGACGGGAGGATTCGGGAAGCAACGTGCGGCCCGTGTCGTGGCACCCTTCCAGTTAACCCGAGGGTTTAAGCCTACACAGTCTGTCACCCTCTCGCGTTTTATCGTACGGAAAGTTGTTGTTGCTCTTGTGTTCCCGGGGAGCCCTGTGAAATGTAACCGAACTCGCCTCCCTCCAGGCTCCGCAGAAAGCCTGGAGCGCTAGGTAAGGGGTGCGAACATCTGCTCGCGTTTCCACAAGACCTGAAGATGGGGGAATCTTAAAAAATACAAAGCGCTAATTATCTTGCTGCCAGTAACAGCGGCAACAGCAACGAAATACAGAAGCTTCCACCAAATGTGCTGATGTAACGTGGAGGCATTCGGCAAAACCGACGGTAGTTCCTTCTCCCCTTGCGTGGACTGACTTAAAGTGCGCTGTTGTGTTCTGAAGTCCATTCCCTGGATGTTTGCCTAGACTTGTCCTGTGATAGGTGTCATTGCATAAGAGTTACAGGGGGGAAAGAGTGTGCTGAGTTTCTTTCATTCTTCTAAGGATCTATGCTTGCATCTTAACTGTGCCAAACTGTGTACACTGAAGAGAGGAGGGTGCAGCTTGGTAAGCTGCCCTATAAACTTTAGGGGGAAAAAGTAGAGAAGAAACTATTCTCTTCCTCCTCCGGCTTCCAAGCAAATGATTTTGTTTGTCTGATGTCATCTTAGATAATTTCTTTCACAGGGTGCTAATCCTCTTCTGAACTCTGGATGGTGGGAACTCAACAATTGAGGAAGCAAATATGTCAATTCCTTCCTTAGTCTCTTTCCTGTCTCTCCTTTAACTTCTATAGCTTTGCTCTTTGAATTTTGCTTGATTTGTTTATCTAGTGCTGAGGTACCTACACCTGTTCTTTACACTAATTATCACCTAACCTAGAACAAGGAGACTGGCTCTCTTCTGATCAGTCATATATTTGTTCAAGCCAAAATAACTGTGTTCTGGGAGGATTTTTGTTCCTTATGATACTATCAAAGTCTATTAAATATCAGTGGCATAATTCCTTGGGTTTACTACTTTCCAGATAGTTTCTTCAGTAGTGAAGAATTTCTTCTCTATCTCCTGTATGTATTTCATAGGATACCTCTTAAAATATTTTTTGTCTTACAAAACTATGAATCATGTTGAAATAATAACAGAAGAAAATAAATTTACTTCTTGACTAATCAGGAATTCATGGCAAATATGAACAACATTGTATGTTACATAATATACTTTTAAGAGTGTGATCTAAGAATGTAAGTTTACATTTCAACTTCTTGTTACTTTATGGTCTGGGATGGCACATTCAAAACCTTATACAAACAGCTTGAAAGAGATAGTGGCAAGTTATCGGAAGGAGGGTAGCATTAACGCAAGCTTCTGAAAAGTTGCCGTGGTTACAGATAAAGGTAATCCCTCTCTCTGTGAAAGTTTGTCCTTTTGTAACAGCTGTATTAATCAGTCTGATTTCTGAGAGAATTGCAAGTATACAAACTTCTGGCTCCATTTTCTTGGCAGCTAATAGCTATGCAGCTATTTTTTTTATTTTAAATAGTGAATGGGCTATGACTTGCATTCAAGATGCTTGATTTA
Organism: Anhinga rufa; assembly: GCA_013400875.1. NCBI lineage: Eukaryota > Metazoa > Chordata > Aves > Suliformes > Anhingidae > Anhinga > Anhinga rufa. The sequence goes on from VZTV01111840.1 coordinate 13,048, forward strand.
AGCTACAAAGAGTATTATAGATACATATAAATGTACTTGGAGCATGTTGAATTCAGTGGAAACTGTAGTATACTTTTTTTCCTCACCCAAGAGATATCTGATGTCAAGGAAAAGTGTTTTAAAATGTCTTGATCCTTTCTCAAGGACTCTGACTGAAGTGAGTGATGTGGGCATCTATCTCTGGGGCCTCAGTGGTGCAGCTGTACAAGATAAAATTCCATGTCCTGATTTAGAAAACAAACAAAAAAACCCAAACCCCAGAAAACCCCACCAAGGAAAAAAAAGGGGGGAAAAAAAGGCAAAAACAACCCCAACAAAACAACTCCAAACCAAACCAACATGGCAACTGCTGAGAGTGATTGAGACCTGTTACAGATATTCAGCTTTATAGGCCAGGAGATAACAGGGGAGGGGGGAAAAATTGTTTCTCTTAATGACTTATTCCCTATATAGAAGGAAGCAGTTGGAATTGAAGATGTGGATGAACTTTAATAAGTTCTCAGGGTAGCTAAGATTTGGGTTGTTTGAGATAGCTGCTAAAACTTTCAAGAGAATGTGTTTCTGTCTGGTAGATCTGTACTGCTGTCCAGACAACTAACCAGTCCTCTCTGATGAAGACCCAGTATTTACACATGCACCTTTTTGTTGTTTCCAGATTTGATTATTGCAGTGCATATTGGATTGAAAGCAGCAAGAGAAATATCAAAGTTCTTCAAGATTACTGAAATCTCATCAGTCAGGTATGTTGTTCTCTCTAGACTCCTAGAATAGCACGTTGAATTCTTTGTATGCAAGGGCCTCCTTAGTTACTCCTAAGGATACTGAAGTTTCTAGGGCCTTGGTTTTTCATCAGCGATTTCATTCTCAGGAAGTAATACACTGTCAAGAACTACACAACTATGTATTGCTGGGGTTGTGTAGAAGATCGTTTTTGGTAGTGATGTTTGTAGCAGAAAAATGAACACCTTCAGTCAGTGTATGCTCTGAACTTGTTCTCATCTTGCCTATCCTGCCTGGAAGTTCCAGGTACTTTTCCATACTTCTAAAACTAAAGTGAGGTTGGAAAAGAGCTATTGTTAATTGACTTTCTAGAGACTGCACATGGATGTACTGAAGAATGTATAAGAATATGAAAAGGAACATTTCTTTCAATGCACAGGGATTTTTTTCCCCCCTGTCCTTATATAGACAGGGCCCTTGTGAAGTTTATGTTGTTTAGGTTTGATTAAAAAATGATGGCTAATGTCTCAAAATCATTCCTCAAATGCCAAAGTTCTGAAATTCCTATACTCATGTACTTTTAGAATTGATATATTTGTGAAAATACCTTATAGAGCAAGGTTATGAGAACTATTGTTTATAAACAGGATTGCAGCATCTGAAGGTGAGAAAGAAATGGAAGCTAAGTATTACTTTTAAAGCTGTCTCTAATAATAAAAAAGCTAAAAGATAGAGCTGTAATTGTTTAAAAATAATAAGTAAAAAATTCAGTACATGCTGTAGTGCTGACATAATTGACAACCAGAGGGTGAAGTCCTTTTCTACAATGCAAATTCAGTATGTGTATGCAGCAGTTCAGTTGCTTTGCTACTTATTAATGCGTGCAGAACCCAGGAGGTATAATGTGTTCAAGACTGAAAAACAGGTGCAAAATTGTGAAGAAAGCTCCTGTGATTCACACTGATCTGTTGGGAACTGGACAGCGAGTAACCATCTCTTCCTCTAATCCCCAAACACCCATCACATGTAGCTTTTGATCGCTACTATTCTGGTCTCTGTTTGAACTGGTGACTTAAAGATGAAAGGCTCTGTTCTTGATCTCTTGAGCTGTCAAGTCCTCCAAACTTGCTGTCTTCTGTATGTGTAAGATTGTACAGAACAAATGGCCTTTTAGCTGTTCCATGATTACAATAGTCAAATGAGAGTCAGGTGCTTTCTCTTGTTACTGTCCTCAGTGCAAAGTTCAGTGGCAGCAAACTGAATCTTTTTTACACTGCTGTCAAAGCTTCCCTGTTTAATGTACTTGCAGCTGCAATCTGCTATTTTGTTTTTGTTTTTGTTTTTTTTTTCTGCATTGCTACAGATATTGTAAGAGTAGCAAAGGCATAACTTGAGCCTGGACCTTAAAATGGTGCCGCCTCATTTTCTCCAAAATGCACGTGTGTTTACAGGGGAAAAGAGGTGGCTTATGTGCAGAAACTGAGCTTCAAATCAGGCTTTTTAATGTCCAGTTTCACTAGGTCTCCTTCAGTGTGGAATAATAATTGAATAGCAATTTTTTATGTCAGGATTTCCAACATTTAGGTATAGATGTGTTTACCCATGATTTCTCGTTCAGTGAGGTAAGGTCAGCTGTGAACCTAGTTTTAATACCCCACTTCACAGACTTTTTGGGGCATCTTTACTTCTGTGAGGATAGCAAATTACTCTAGGTGTATTCTTAGCATGATAGTTTTGTGTTGTGTGGAGTTTTTTTTGGTTTTAAATGAGGTGAGGTAAGCAAATTTGGGAGGTCACAGTGCTGAATAGAGGAGAATGTGCTTTGCCATTCCCCTTATGCTCTGGGTAAGCCATGCTCTTGCTTATCAGAAGCTGGCCAAACTTCTGCCAGATCAGTGACTCAGAGGCAGGTGGAAAGGTCTGATGAGTGCCAGAGCTGGGCTAAGGGAGTGGGCCAGACTGCGTGACTGGGAGGGGAAAGGAGGGGAGAAAAAGGGGTGAAACTTCTCCCTTGTAGTGATAAGGAGCTGCTAGTTGCCTGTGTAACAGAAGCATAAGCTGAAATGTGGGATGTTTGATGATAAAAATTATTTTTCATCACCGTTGTGGTTGTGAGGTGGCTAGAGTTTTGTGGTAGCATATAGAGACGGAGAGTTTTGGGGTAATGTGTTTGGGGTTTTGTCCTCCCCGTTTGAAAGTACCAAAATAATAACACTGACTTGGGGGTTGTCATGTTCTCTTCTAGCACTAGGCAGTCTGGTTGATAAGATTTGGACTTCTGTCATTGTTTCTATGGGCCTAAAGTTAATGTGCTCTAAATTGAAGCTTTCCAAGATTGGTTACTGAGATACTTAGAGGACGCTTTACTGGTATGTTTTATTTGCATGAACTATGTTCTTGGTTTTGATTGCTTAAATAGCGTTTGGTCAAAAAAGTGTCGTGTAAGTTTGGCCTCGCAGTTATCCTCAGGGGACCTGATTAACTTCTAGCACTACTGACTCTTGCAGGGCTCTGAATTCAGGTGCAAGGGTTAAGGTTCTTTCAGCTGATATTTTAGGTTCTGTAGGGGAAGTTATGTAAATCGTGTTATTCTGTTTTTGTAGTATTTTCATACTTATTAACTTACAACTGTATGAATTGCTGCTTTTCAGTCCTATTTGGATTTGTGGTGTGATTGCTCTAAAATAGAAGGTAACACAAAACGTGCTATTTGACTGGTTTAGAGGAATTAAATGTCCTTCCTGAGGGTGGTTTTTATGCTCTTTTTGGTGTATGTATTACATCTCAAGGGAGTACTTAGCTGTAAATACTGTCCTAGCGTTGGGTGGTATTTGTAGTAAAGCAGCATGCTAAATGGTCTTGGGCTTGATGAATCTGCCTTAGGGAAGTTAAGGCAGGTACCCATGTTGTGGTACAGGCAGTAGGTGAAGTAGGGGAGGGCAGGCTGCTCCAGGCTGGCTGGAGGAGAGGTGGCAAGAACCAGAGGAAGGGAGAAGTTTTTCCTTTTTCCTTTTTTTTCCCTTGCACAGTACAAAAACAACCCAAATGTGCTTATGCTGACAAGTGCTATATCTTCCTCTAGCTTAATATTTTTAGTTATTTTACACAAAACACAGGAAGATGTTTTATATAAGGCAACCTTGCTAACCAGATAAGTCTTGTGTGGCTATGGTGATACTTTGTGGGTGCAGGGGGGATCACGGGCCGTGTTCTGGCTCTTCCCCGTGCTGCTTGTTCGTAGTGGGACAAGGTTTTTCTCAAACGAGGTGCCATATCTGCAGCTGTGAGATATTTATTAAGCCTTGTTTTGTTTTTACTCTTCTTGCATGTTCCAGGCTTTTCACTTGATAGATGGGTAGGGAACTGCACCAGTGTTTACACTGAGGAAAAAGAAGCGCTTTTAATCTAAACGACGGGGCTTTGCTTAGTGTTAAGAGGAAGCCGTGCTGTGGGAAACGCGGTTGGCTGTCAGAACGCGAACGGTATCTCGCAGATGTGTCGAGTCAAGTGAATCCTGAATATGCACGAAAAGTTTCTGGCGGCGGCGGAGCCGGGCGCTTCCTGCGGGGCGCCCTTCTGCTGACTCACGCCTTGCCCGGCTGGAACAGCCCTCGCAGCTGCGGCCCCAGCTGCTCCGAGCCGGGGTTGCCAACCTGCGCGGGGTGCCCGGCCTCCCTGGGCTCGCCGGGCCGCCCGCCGCCGCTCCCGGGGCGCTCGCTGGAGCTCGCTCGGGGCGACGCGTCGCCGAAGGGTGTAGTTTGTCACAGCCGGGAGCGGGGTCCTGTCCCTTTAAGAACCAGCTTGCCCAGGGTGTTCTAACCTGCCCAGCCTAACCTGCTAGCAAGGAAAAAGTTCTTTAAATAATGGATACGCCGCTCCGCCAATCGGGGAGCGGAGCCTGGCTGGCGGGGCGGGGCTCCCTCGCGTCGACCAATAGGGGCGGGGGAGGTGGGGCTCCGCGTCCAGGCTAGGTTGCGCCGAAGTACAGCTTCAAGTGAAGTTAATCTGGGGTGAAGCAAACAGAAAATTGTGGAGATTTTGTTGGTAGGAATTTTCCGGTTCTAATCGCGTCGTGTGGCGTTATTTCGCCCTCTGGGGCAGTGAAGTTCATGTGCGTGGGGCTTTTTTTCATTGTTTCGTTTTCTAATGGTGGCAGAATATTAACATTTATGCAGGGAAGCAGAACAAAAGGGCTCTTTAGACAGGAAATAAGGTGTTGAGAGGCTCAAACTTGACCGAGTTTCTTTTGTCATCTGTTGGCTTACACGGGGGTGTGTTTTTGCGTGGAAGGATCGAGTCGTTCCACCTTATCTTATGGAGAAATGTTAATTCTAAAAAAGCGAGGATAATGCTGCTGTTTTGGAGTTACACAATGTTACAGGAAGAGAGCTCGGTTTTTAACTCTAACTTCTCTGATTCTGACGAGATTCCAGCTAACTAATGATGACAGCTGCTGTGGGATTATTCAGTGATAGCATTTGCTCCAAGTCATTTGTCTTAAATTGTCTTTTGTTGTATCACTGAAGGCTGCTGTGCTGTTGTCTGTATATTTGTTCATGATGAGATGAATGTCTCGCAGGTCTTCAGCGTTTAGAACAAAGATATGTAAAAATTATGTAAAACATTGCAATTTTTATATTTTTAATCAGTTTTGCAGAGTATCTGAGTCTGTCAGAGCTCTGATTACAAACACAGGCAAGAAGATTAAGTGTTATTGCCCTGTGGTGCAGCTACTACCCTTCCAGCCAAAAAAAACAAAGGGGGGGGGTGGAAAAGATTTTTTTTTTTAAATTGGTCAGAATCTCTTGAATCCTGTATTGCCTGATGATAGCAGGTGCTTTCTTTGAGGGAAGATTATTTTCAGTTTCTGTACTAGATTTATCAGATACTGTATTTTTAATGATACTTTCTGCATCTGAAAGGACTTCAGGAACAGGAAAAGTGTGGCTTGCCATGGGTGACATGGGATAGGGTGAGAGGGAGGAGGGCAGGAAGTGGAGAGTCAGGAAGCAGGGAGTTTCTAATGAGAATGAAGACTTTCTTTTAATTGTTGTCCTTTCTGTATCTTTGAAAAGTATGTTAGATGAGGCCACATACAGAACAATGCTTTCAGAATGGTGAATGCATTTTCTTACTTCCCTAAATATTTCCTGTTTTTTATAAAAATGCTTGTGTCTATATACAGCTGCTCCTGGGAATTGGAAAGAAATACTTGTGGCCCTAATACTTGTTGAGTCTAGGGAGTTTGGGTGGGTTTTGTATAATCAGTCAAGATGAGAGAAGAATGGATGTGAAAATTGAGCAACAGTCTTCCAAATGACAGCGGAAAGCAATTGCTTAGACCTTTAGTGAATATAAACAAGTGTGATTATTAAAGTATAGTTCATTCTTTCAGATTTACATTGAGCCATTTTGTCTTTTCACAAAATGCTGGGAATGGATTACCTATATATATAGTCAGTGTCTTGACATGCTGGCATCTTGCCATGCTCCAGTGGCTTATAGGTCTGAATTACTAATTCACTCTTGCTATCTGTTTTTATCTGTTTATAGCATCTTTAAATGTTCTAAACTGTATTTAAACCATGGAAATGCTACTTGAGAGTGAGCAGTGACTATATATGGTCTTTTAGCTGGGAGGTGGGCCAAATCTCATGTATCAGGGGAGATACTTAAGACTGGGATGTGTAAGTTTTTAAATACCTGTATTTTGATTAATTTCTTAACTTGCAAGTGATGCTAGGCCTAGACTGAGTGGCTAGATTAGATGTCTGGGGCGAGGGCAAGAAAAATAGCATAGTTTGCTGTAATTTCTATAAACTTATGAGTATGTGAATAAGACTTGCTTAAACAAAAGGAAGCAAACTTAAGTATTTGTGTGCTATTAAAAACTACGCTTGGCCAAAAGCTGGTTTTGCTTAGAACAGGAAAAAAAACTGAATACATGAGGCAACTTGGTTCATATTGCTTGATGACTGACTGAGCAGCCATTCTTCTCGGGTCCCCTCTATCCCCCAACTTAGTTAGGAAAGATGTATTATCTGGGACCAATTTTCCTGATTTATTCGACACAGAAGTGAAATGCTCAACTCTCTCACCACATGTATACAATTCTCATGCAGGCTGTTTGTAGAAAGCAAATCTGCCCTAAAGGATAAACATACTGCTTTGCTGGCACAGCTGTACAACTTCTGTATTCAGGCTACAGCAAATGTTTCTTGCCTGCATTCAAAGCCGTTGCTGGCAGGACCCGTGTTGTCCCCGCACAACGATTGGCTGTTCCAGCACTTCTTGTTCATAAAACCTTCTCCTGCACATGCTCCATCTGCAGATCTTAAACACTGTGAATGTGTTGTGTGCTGTGGGATTTATGTGTCTGCTTCTTGTGCCAGAATGGAATATACATCTCTGATGTGAATAAGAGACTTTTAAAAGTGATTGTAAACCTGTGTACAAAATGCAGGCCCAAATTTTATCTCCCCTGTTTATGAGGAAAAGGGCATCTGTGCTCTGTGGTCCGCTGACTGCTGGTGGCACTTCCCAGTGGCGTGAAGTGTGTGGCCTACCATGTGCTGGAATGGTAACCCCGCACTCTGGTTCTGTTTAATGCTACTTGGAGAAGGCTGTACGCCTCCCGTGGGATGATCTCTGTAAAACATGCCCAGAGCCTCGGGGAGGGCAGCCATCCATCCTGCAAACAGTGACGTGGGCTTCAGATCCCTGCTTGTGAGTGCCCTCCGCTACGCGCAGGGGCCTCCTGCTGCTCTTCCAGCAGAGTGGGTTGTCTGGGCACTGGAGGCAAACTCAGAATTGTTTTAAATTAGTAGCTCCAGCCAACCCGACTGGCTCTCTTCCCCTCCTCTTCCTCCCCCTATTTCCCAAGTCGTTTAGTGATCATTTCTGCTAATTGCTTTGTGCCCAAGGCAGAAGGGAGTGGGGGAGAGGAATAATGTCATTTTAGAGAGTTTCACCTATATCCAAAAAGGGACATCTGCCCATAGGTTTAGACGTGGGGTTAGGCCTCTTAACTAGTTTGCTTGCAGTTTCTAGGGAAGACGTGGTGAGGGGGTAAGCTCAGGAGCTGTTGATCATTACAGCTGTGCTGTTGCAGGGAGGATTGGTACTGGAGAGACAGCCCCCTCCGGCAGATACAAGGACTCCTCGAGGAGATAGTTGGCCTCCTGTGGTGCGGATCTCAGTCTGGGTGGGGCAGATGATCTGGCCAGCGATGTTTACACTGTAATAAGGTTTTGTGAAAATAAGCAGTTAATTACACATGACCTACAAAGGAATAAAAATAGCTTGGATCTGTTCTTGCTTTAAAATCCATTTAACAGAGGCATGAAACGTTTGGGATTTTTAAACCTGCTTATTTTTTTTACCTTTAGAAATATCAGGAACATTAAGTCCTTCCCTGTTCTTGTTGGATGTCTCAGATGTGTCATAAGCTTCTCAGCCCTTAATTGAAGGGGTGGGGTGATATATTTTTAACAGATCCCTTCTTCCAACTGTGTTTATAGGGCTTTTGAGCTAAATAGAGATTAGCAGAAACAAAGCTTTGACAGTGCAAAAATCGTTTTTCCTTGATGAATTTGGCTTCTTGCTCATTCTTCAGTTGTTGACAGAAACTGGGGTTTTAAAGTAACTTTTTTAGCTATTAAATTATGCATTGATATAAATTGAGTTAAATCCTAACTTGATCCATCTTCTGCTCCAGTTAGATGAACTTAAGACAGTCTTTTGAGTATTACTTAGACAAATGAACACTCATGTTTGAGTATTTCCTAAAAATAGCTCCTTTTTAGGCAGCAGTTTTATTAAACACACAGCTCTTCCTTTAACTTAATGGTTCAGCAGTCTTGCAGAAGCCGAAACTGTCTCCATGCTGAAGACCAGCCCTGCTCAGCCATTCTGCCCTGTCAGGGTGTATTTGTATCACAGGACTCTAACCTTCAGGATATGGTATTTGTCAGTCTGAAAGGTAATAATCCTGTATCTGGAGAACGAAACTATAAACAGTGTGGCTGACTTGGCAGGCCCTGGCAACCACCTGAACCGTTTAACTAGCCCAGGTTTACGACAACACTGCACTGGTGTGTCCTGTGATTCATAATGCTAATGCATTTTTATCTATGTGAAGGATTAGGGAAACAAATAAAAAACTTAATAATCAAATTGGAGTGGGAGCTTAATAGCAGTATTTTTGAGGACAGAAGTGAGGTGCTTTCAGCTTGTTTAAACACTTAAAAAACCCACATCCAATGCAAAAACAAGGACTGAAGTTTTTACCATTAACTTGAACAAGGCAGGAGGCTAGACAGTTTTGTGTGCCATTGAATATAATTGGGCTGATAAAAGCAGAATATTGCATGGGGAAAGGCAGATATTTTCCACTTAAGGTTTTACATTGTATTTGGAGGTGAGAGATGAGAGAGAACCCATTCTGCAGGTAATAATGTTCAACTTCTATACCTAAACTGGATGTATTCATGCCTTAAACAAAAGGCTCTCTCTGAGTTAGATTGTCAGAAGAAAACATTTAACTAGTTGTTGATCATGCTGTTCTTGAGGATGGGGTGGCAGGGGAGATACGAGACTGCAAAGAACGATAAAAGTGTTTCTCTACTACCCCGTATGAATTTAAGATATTTTTCTAAAATAATATATAGAATCAAGGCCTTAATACAATATAATATCATGTAGCAGAATGTTTTCTGTGCAACAGAATGACCTTGTGTTGGAATCTGCATTGTTACCAAGGTGGGGCAAAAGAAGTGGCTGTGTTTTGACTGTTACACTGAAACTTTTGGAGGTTGTTCTTACTGCCTAGCTCCTTACCAGAACCTAGCTCCTTCAGGCAGGAAGCTTATAAGGTAGCTTTTATTGCTGATTCAGGAGAGTTTTCTATCTGAATTTCACCAGACTTCTAATGCTGGGAGTAAGCTATCCAAATATTTTGCTAATATGATGTACTGTTAGATATTGGTCTTAAGTCCTTGAATAAAGTAATTTTGTAAGTATTAATTTGAATTATCAAACAAATGTTATTGTCCTGGTGAAAAGTAACTAGAAAAGTAATTATTTTTGTGTTTTATGATGCCAAAACCATTTGATTACTAACTTGCAAGAAAGAAATAAGAAATAATAATTGTGGCAATATGAAAGGACTTAGCTGGAACATTTCTTTTTAGGGAAGAGGCTTTAGAATTGCTCAACAGGACTGTGTTGAATAGCAGTGTATTTTCATGGGATTTGTTTAAAGTATCCTGGGAGAGGAGGAAGGCAGTATTAGTAACAATAGGTCAAGGTAAGTGTATTATTAGTTAAATAACAAAGAAATTGTCAGTTGAGTGTGACAAACCATGCAGGGGCTGAGAGCAGTGCTGGGATTAAGGAGTATTTGATTTGTTGTGGACTGGCCTGGCACCTGTGCATGATTTCTGCC
>VZTV01111845.1:340-12471 GCA_013400875.1 Anhinga rufa
ATTCTCATGTAAAAGTGTAGAATAGGGTCAGATTTTGGGATAAAATTACGTCTGTCAGAAAGTGGAGTGTTGGCAGTGCTTTTACTGTTTGCACTATTACTGGTTACAGGTCAAATTTAGGAAAGGGATTTTACTGAAAAAACAATTACCTCAGTTCTAATTAGAAAACTTTTTTCTTTAAGTATAGTTCCAGCTTTACTGTCTCATAGTGGTGAGAGAAAAAAGCCCTTATTCCTAGAGATTAGCTCTCTTTATTATGGAATCACCTACTGATACTATCTTCCTGTATACCTTGGGCTGATGATAAAATTCCACTAAGCAAAGATGTTCTGTAAGCAGCTCAATAGTCAGTTAGCAGAATAACCCAGGCCTGGTCTCCATTTTGTGTAGTCTCCTTTGATGTGTACAACACTTAATGGAAGGTGAAAGAGTCCAGTGGTTCGTCAGGGTACATTTTGTGTGTGCAGGAAGAGACCACAGCTGAGATGAATTGCTGTGTCCTTATTTACATGGTTTCCCTTGTTACTGCCTCCTTTAGCACTGTTTTAGCCACATCTTGAGCCAACAGTAGGTGGGAAGGCATGTGCTGCAGGAACCACTGTGCTGATACACCTCAAGCTGCTCCAGGGAGTTGCTATCAGGACCTGGGGGAACTAGGATAAGCCCTGTGATGGATCTAATTCTCCCTGTTCCACACTTCCTTTAGTTTCTTTAGATGATGCTTTGATACCGTTAAGGTGTGCCTATGGATATATAATATGCTTTGCATAGGTGGGTGCGGTGTCATTTCCTCTGCCCGGCTTTGCTAATGCAAACTGATAATGTACAAAATCCTTATTCCAGTCCTCTAAGAACCTCATTAGAAAAGTAACTGGAAACATACCTCCTTGAACAGAGGGTCCACGAGGCTGATGCAAGCCCAGAAATGGAGGTACTGTAATAGCATTTTTTAAGTTTCCAGAAATGACCACTCGCCTGAGTAGTGCAGTCATAGGTAAACACACGGAAATTTAATTCAGCTCTTTCTGAGACTGGTAGAAGAGTGATTTGTCCACTGTTGCCCACTTTGGAAGAACAAATGGGTGAGTTTTTCCATTTCCTTGTTTCCCACTATACTACTGAGTAGCACAGTGTCCCACTACATGAGCTGAATGGCCAGCTAGAAATTTTATTCTAATCCAACATACTTTGGAAGCAAAGAAAACCCGCTACAAAACCAAAGCAGTATAGATTATTTACTTGGGAAAATTATTGTGCTCAGACCTTAAAGATAAACTTAACATAAAAGTCTAACTTCTTAGGCATTTTAACTTAAAAGCAGCTTTTCAATATGGTTAGGATATGGGAAAGGGTAGTCCAGTAGATGAAGGTGAGAAAAGAGTTACAAAAGCCTTTCCCTTTAGGTGAGCTCCAGCAAAGTGCTTATATTCAACAAGAAGCTGCCAACAATGTTAGTACTCAGCAACTTTCCCCCTTCTGAGAATTGCAGTAGATCCACTGATAATAGCATTTATGCTTGAGCACGCAGCACTGACTTAAGGTTAGTGCTTATGAATATATTAACGTTCCTTTCAAATTGTAAGGAACACAAGAACTTTAAAATTAATTAAGTGTATTTAAAAGTCTGGTGCTCTTTTTATATGTTAGGTTATTTTGTTATTTGGGGATTTTCCTCTGATGGATTTACGCTGTAGCACAGTTAATCAGCAGGCTGCACACAATATGGCTGTTGCATGGAAAAACCCACGAGTTGGGTGCTGCTGAGCACTCCTTGCAGTTGTGGTCTTCCATTGCATGCCCAAAGTTTAGAAACTAAACTGGGGNGTTTTAAAAAGAAAGATTGAAGCTGCTCTTTTTCCTTCATAACATGTGGAAGTTGAATCATAAAGGTCTGCCTTGCAGGACATCCAAATGCCAATGTTTTGAGCCTCAAAGTTTGGCTCTAGACCTGAAACTATTTTTGAGGTAGAGGCATAATACTAATACCTCTCATCTTCCCAGGGAAACAGGCTTATTTTCTTCATCAAAAAACAAATGTGTTTTTTCGGACAGGTAACCTCATGACATTATCAAACTGTAAATAAATGAAATAAATCTTGGAGCAACTTTGGAAGCCCGTCCTGTATATTTGATTGGTTCTAAGTGTTCCTTTAAGGCTTTCTGATCTTCTTCCAGTCTACAGAAATTATTTTGGGGCAGACAGACTCAGCATTTTTCTGTACGTGTCTCACCAGGACAGGAGAACTGAGCATGATTTGTTCACCTGCACGCTCCTGTGATGTAGAGAGAATTGACAACTCTGTGATTAGCATGTTAAATGAAGTTGCGAGGCTAAAAATTCTGTGCCTTCGCTGATACATCAGTGGTATGAAGAGAATGACTGTTTTTCTCATGCTTTGTTTTGCCTCTTTACAAGGTCTCTGAGGTACGGGTTGATGCTGATTATGGATGTATACATCACAGTGTGCACTGGAGCCCAGTCACAAGCAGCACTTCTAAGAGTTATTATGGAACAAATAATAAATAGTATTGATGAAGAAATATGGACTACTAAGAAGTGAAGGAAAATACTACCTCTTCTGCTGTGAAGTCCAAATGAAAAGGGCTTATGTGCTCTTTGCTTTTCTCCCTATGGGTGTTGCGTATTCTCACAGCCTTCACTAACCATTTCAGAGCAGGACAGCTGACCTTCAAAAGTAAATACGATTAAAGCTGAACAAATCAGGTAATTACAATAAAAACATGACTTGACAAGCAGCCTCTGGACAGAATTGCAGTTCTATACACAGCCTTCACATTCAATTAGGATGGCTGGAAATGGTAAAAATATTTATTTTACTTTTACTTGATATTTGTGGGACACTGTGTTTCTAAGCTATATTAAAGGTCTCTAGAAAAGAAAAAATAGTTCAACTTAGATACTTAGGTCTTGAATCCATCACTGGAAAAGATGATAGCAAGGTGTTACCAGAGGTACTTGAACCCTCTTGTCCACCCAAGTCACTTGTGACACAGGACTTCCCTCCCTAGCATGGCCCTGTTCCATCTCCTGCTCTCTTTCTACAGCCTGTTGACAACTTGTAACTGGCACGTCTACAGAGCCATGCAGAGAGAAGGGGCATGTGCCTGTCTTCAGCCTCTCCCTTCTCCTTTTCTCACTGGGGAGAAGTGCAGGTAGCAGCCTCCCAGCTCTAAGGGAACACATAGAAAGATAATGTGAATGGTGAGAACCAGAGATGGCAACACATTAAGTCCAGAAAAATAGTGGGACACAAGACTAATGCTGTGAGTGTTGCTGTAGTATTAATTAGCACATCATAATATTGGCATCAGCACTTAGAATCGAGAAAGACACTGCACTGTCACCTGTCACTACTGCATTGCCCAAGCTGCCAGATGTTCCCAAACCAAGGATGAATTGCAAGGTCCAGACAAAAATGCTAAGCAGAAAAACAGGTGATCCATGACGACATATTACAGCTCTATGCATTAATATCTTGGATGACTTCAATGCTTTTAAAGATCAGGCCTGTGATATTCCCTGTTGTGATAAAAGTCAGCGGTGTTTAACCCTCTGAGTACACCTTTACTTTGAAATTCTTCCCCCATGTTGACAATGTGCAACATTTCACTTTGTAGAAGAAAACTGAAATATACAACTAAGTAAGAGAAGAGAAGAATATGCTGAAAGCTCTGTGGAAACTTGTACTACTGCAGTGTGTGCAATAGTGCACATGGTGATGTCCCACAGGGACAGGTCCTGACTCCAGCAGGAGCATATTGGTAGGGGATGAAGCTGAGGAGGAAGATCCTTTCCCCGCACAGTGCACTGCAATCTCACTGCCCAAGGGCTCAGAGCAGAGTGATACTTAGTGGCATCATGATACATTGCTTTCAGGTGAAATGCTCAAATGGAAGCACCCTCACTGTGGGGACAGAGTTGAAATCCAAGATGTGCCACTGGAAACATGCAGGTCAACCCTGAAACACAAGGTCAGAGAGGACAATCAGCACTTGATGGACCTGCAGGACATCAATAAATTCCTGTGACCACTGTAGATCTTAAAGCACCTAAAAAAATTGGGTCAAATTGCTATAGGAACAACTTCTAAATGCCCTTGAATCCCACTGAAACCAATTTGAGCAACACCATGTAAAACACAAAATGCTCAGGCCTACAATCAAGAGAGCACCACAATCTAGTTAAAAAAATTAGATAGGTGAGCTGGTGTGGTGAAGTCCTGGTGCATAAGAAGCAGGATCACGCATAGGGTGGAACCAAGTCCCAAACAGTCAGGAGATCTGGGATGATTTGGATGAGTCTGGCAGAAGGACCCACTTGTGCAGACTTACATGGAGTCCAAGTCACATAGAAGTATCTGCAAGGTTGTATTTATTAGCAGCGTTACTGTAGTGCCATGGAGGTTAAATGACATTCTGTCCTGGACTATGAGCCATGGTGCAAAGGTGCCTAAGGTAGTGGAGACCCAAGCTGGCACATCCGAGAGGCACAGCTCCATGCCACAAGGCTCTACCAATGTTGATCCCAAAGCAGCATGGTGACACTGGCATGGCACATCACCAAGCTGGTAGAAAGATGCAAGAAGCTGGTGCTTTTTCAGTGATGCAGGCACAGCACTATGCTGCTGTAGCTGGGCCGCCTCCGCGCCCAGGAGGAGCTCAGGTGCTGCTGGCCTGAGCATCTCAGCACAGTGTAAAAACATCTAGTCACAAACTAGAACCCCACTGTGCAAAGTACTTGACAAACACAGCACAGAGAGATACCTTGCCCCAAGGAGTTTACTATCTAAATAAAATGGAACTAGTGTAGAGTGCACATTGCTCAGTGTATAAAGCAGTGCTTGTCACTTTTTCTGCCAGCAATGTGCCAGAAGTCAAGCTATTAAATTGCAGTTAGCAGATGGGCTAGGTACTCCCATTGCTTTTGCGGAGTACCACGCAGCTACCAGGGCTCTTCATCATACACCTGACTCCATCAAAAATCCATAGTTATATACTAAAGAGTGATATCTCCAAGCTTGATGAGTTATATGCTCCTCATTAATATACCCTTTATTTTCAGGGAGATCTCGTCTTTTGAAAGGGTGAAGATTACTTGAGGTTTTAATAAATGAACCGCTGCAAAGGAACATGTTGCCTTCTTCCTCCTAAAAAGACGCTATTTATATCAATAATCCCATTGCGAGTGTTACTCCAAGCCTCAGAACAGAACAGTGACAAGTTAACCAACCACTTTTGTAATAACATTTACTGCCCTTTATGAAGTTAACAAATCTATTTTTCAAATTTCAGTCATTTAAAATACAAAGGGAAAAGCCATTTTTTCATATGATAAAATGTAGCTGCTGCTGGAATCAAAGTGTCAACCACATTTTTTTCATTAATTTGATTATTCTGAAATGATTGATAAGATTAATTAAAATTGGCTTGATTCAGAGATCTTCAGAGGACCCATCTACACAGCTCTTGCAATTTCCACTTGAATAAAAATGGAACAGCATCTATAGGGAGACAGATATACCCAGCATGCCTCTTTTCCTCTCTAACTGTATGATAGTTATTATGCCTATTATTCTCCTTGTGAAGCTTCAGTCCATCCAGAATATTTTGATATTTTTTTTTTAGTAGGGTGTAGAAGGAAAAAAAACACTGTGAGAGAAAGAAAGAAGGAAAGAAAGAAAAGACAGAAAGAAAAAGGAAAGAAATAGGTAAAGAAAAATAAAAAGAGAGAAAAAAATAGAGAAAGAGACTTCCTTTAAAGCTGTGAATAAGCAGTAGTTCTTCACCCCTTTCCCCCTCCCTTTTCTGGGCTGTGATCTAGAGTTAAGTATACCTAATAAACCAATAGTATTTGTATTAATAAAATCAACCAGATTGAGGCGAAAGTCTTCAATATTATTCACATAAAATGTCATGCTTAGGGAGGACTTAACCCACTCTCTGGGGCCACAGATGTTCTTGAGTACATCTAGGAAAACCTGTTAGCAGGCGTTTATTTTCCCATTTCATGATGTGCCCTGTTATTGGCTGCTCCTCAGTGTAACTATCCTGCTTCTATAAATAAAGCAACCTGCGGAAGGGCATGGGTGATGCAGAGTTCCAACCACTGCCCTCTCTTAGAGTCTTTTTCCAAAATGTGTGCTCCCCAAGATGATTCTTTTGTAACACCTCAGTAGAATCAGACTTTTCAGATAAATTTCAATGATTATCAAGAAAACATAATCAAATAAACACATTGCTATACCCCATCACTATTATGATAGTTAAGGTCATTATCCAGTCAAATTTTAGGTATGTGCCTAATTAAAAAAAAAAAAAAATCAGTTGGCTGCTACTCAGTAAATGGGCTTCAGTGAGCTTTGATATTAGACGCGCATGTAGGTGTCGTACTAAATTGGGTCCCATAAATGAACATTATATTTAATAGGTATCACAGGGGAAAAGTAACTGTTTAAAGAAGTAAAAAGAAACAAACTACTACTTCAGGTGGCTGAAGTAACACTACTGACTAAATAAAAGAGCTCGTGGTCTGTCCAGCGTTGGTAGTGCCAATCATTAAACATTATAAGGCAGTGGAAAACTGTTCCTTATCCAAAGTCAATGGGAGGTTTTGGCGTTTACTAGGCCCAGAATTTTTCTCAAGACTTTTCTCAACCATTCACGTGCTTGGAGTAATGCACATGCATACAGATGTACTTTATGCTACCACAGCATTACAGTTTAGTCAGAGTACACAATTATATTTCTCTTTACAGTACTGGGCAAGAATTTCCATATCTGCACGAGTCTATTTTTTGTAAGCTCTTGTACAATGTAGGCCAACATTTGCATGTGAAAAGTCATCAAAAATCAGGAGGAAAAGTGCCTACCTCAGTCATTTTTAAATAACTCAGGCCATTAATTGGTAACCTTTGTTTCTCCTACTTGCACAGACATAAATTAGTTTTATGGATTAAGTATATTTGAACTTTAAAAAATGCTTTTATAGCTTAGAAAGCAAAACATTGTATTTGCAATCACACTTCAAAAACAGTGGAGAAAAGGGGGGGCGGGGGGTGTGGAACTGATTAGGATTCTAATTTCTTGCATCTTGATAACAAATTGTTACCAGAAAAATCAGTCTAGTTAGTAATTGCAGCACCAGCTCAAAGGTTCATGGAAGAAAATATTAGAACTAGTAAAATCTGTTTCCACAACAAAAAAATGCAACATGTCATTTGTTTATAAAGGAAAGCTTTAAGAAACTAACAGCCATCAGCCAGCTGTATGGTGCGTACCAGTTAAAACAGAGAATACCTCTGGTGTTAGGATAAAATTATAGCTTCCTCAAGTGCCACTTATGATTTCATTACCACTTTGATGTCCTTACTTACGGAGCCCCAACGTGGTCTGTTAAGCACTGGAGAAATCGCAGGTTGTCTCCCATTTCCCTGACAGGTGTGGTGTTAACTGATGCAAAATGCATCTGAGGCGCTTGGGACTTAGAATCAGGTCTGGCCCGTGTTAGAGTGTCATGCTGGTGGGGATGGACTTGTATGCCGCATGGCTGAGGTCTTCCAGGAGCACATTGTGGTTTATAAGGCCTTGACTTCTGGTTTCCAGAAGGGACCAGAAGCGAAGAGGTAGATTCTCAGGCAGTAGTTGCTCAGCACTTAAAACAGTTTCATATGGTACAATTCAGTCTTGTGTCATGGGGCTCTGCTGGCTTTGGAACATCTCCAAACATCCTAATCATTCACACAGTATTGGTATGAAGCAAAATGGTATCACAGTAGCAAGGGAACTGTAGACATCATCAGAGTTGTCGCTAGTGCTTGCTACGGAAGTCCTCTAGTACTGCTGAAGAAAAGCATTCCTGAACTCCCTACCCTCTTACCCAAATCACCTGACTGAAAAACAACCAGCCAATGAACCTTGGAGTTCCCTTCACTTGCCTTGTGCTTTACAGCCTTCCGTTCCCATTTCCAACTTGCCTTTTCAACCATGATAAGTAAATGTGTTAAAAGAATAAACCATGAAACCAGGAACGTTTTGCATAATCGCATGACTCCAGGAGATGGAGCTTTAACAATACAATTTCTGGATGCATCTTTACTAACTTCTGCCTCCCTCACTACCCTTGGTTTGAAACAGGCAGTAGCTTTGTTCCTGGACTCTCTTCTACCAGGGGAGACAAAAAATACCTTTTTTTTTACATCTATGGATGGTTAGAGAGCTTTCCAGACTGAGCAGCACCATGTGGGCAGAACTGAAAATATTTGTCCAGCCATGACTGCCTTGCAGAGCAGTTTCACAGGCATCTATTTCCCTCCCCAGCATGGATCTCCTGCCCTGAATTAGAGCTCAAGAAATTCCAGAGGACATCTAAAAATCTGCTTCTGCTCCACACAGGAGAGAAAGCAGATGGAGAAGCTCCCTGTTGGTGTCAACATTAGGGAAACAAAGGGTCTAATAACTGTCCCTTGGCAAACACTTCTAAGTCCATAGTGGTGAGTCTCACCACACTGGACAAGCATGCTCTTCTTCTCTTGACTGGAGCATGTTTCAGAACTCTTTCAGTTTGGGCTCTTTGGCCCCAGTCTTTTGGCACATACAAAGTAAAGTGAGGAAGTAGGATCAGTGCTGCTCCCTCACTGTAACCCAGTTGCTTAATCTTATCATTTTCCACCAGCTTTGTAAAGGCTCTGGTTTAGAGTTCACCTCTTCATAGATGCTGTGAAGTGTGTAACAAAACAGTTTCTCAAAGAACTTTTATGCCATTAGCCCATACTTTAGGAGAAAACAAATGGAGCCAAAGGAAATACTGAAATAAGCATATGCACTCACTTACCTGAGTTTTCTCCCCATTCTTGAACATTCATCTGAATCTTTTAAAGCTTTCAGGATCTTGCCTTTCCACTTGCATATAGACCTGTACGGATTTTCCTTAACCACCTGACATCCCATCTTACTTCTGCAGCCATTGTGGTAGCTGAGCACTTCTCCTTCTCAATAAGTGAGATGACAGGAGACCTTTTCCTTTGTAATCGGCAGATTTCTTTGTCAGATAATCAGTTACTTAGTTACCAGCTCATGAGGGCAGGTGATTTTCCTGGGTGACAGCCAATTCTTCACCTACGAGCAACTTTGTGTGAAGAGATGATAATAGAGGCTCGACAACTTTCTATTATTATTTCTGTCTTCATCATGTGGAATTCCAGTCAAAGAAGGAGGTAGAAAGGATCGCTATCTAACCCATTCCTCATGGATAGTTTGATTTAAAAAAATCTGTGTTTTTCAAATATATATGCAAAAATTCACTGCCTCAAAGAGGAAATTATTATTTGTACTGTGAGGGATTCTTCCAGCTGTTGTAGAGATCCTATCCATACACCTCTAGGTCGATTATTTTGTGCAGATGAACATTTTTACCTGACTGGACATGTTTGTATCTTGATGCAGCATAAGACTGATAGAGCTTTTCATCAGTCAAACTGAATCAATCCATCAATCAAATATTGGTGCATGACTAGCAAGTGAAATCTATCCTTAGCCTATCAGTCTTTCATTCCTCCCTATCTTCAAAGTTACCCACTCCTACAGACCAATTAATCCAGAGGCTGACAGTAGTACTCTTGCTTTGATTTCTTTGTGACAGAGTATCCAAAAGTATTTCTTGGCTTGTTCTAGCACTTACTTTCCTTTGCTTAGTGGTTCAGCAACAAACATGCACACTATTGCCAATTAATATGTTTGAAATTCTATCCTGGCCCAGAGCACTAAAAAAAAATCTCAGAAGTCTTTGACTGCAGTAGCTATTAATCAGGCCTAAGCCTTTGCATTTGTCCTAATTCAAAGCATTTGTTTCACAACATATTTTCTGCATACCACACCAGTGTTGATCAACGTAGGTTTCAAAATTCTTGTTTATTTTATTTTACAGCATGTCAGTTTGGGAAGTTAGACAAAAAAGCAAAAAAAGAAAAAAAAAGGCTGTTTATTTGTCTCACGCTGGGGAATTTCAGACTCCAGCAGGGTTCAATGGAGTGTGTGTCACCATCACAGAGCGTGCTAAGAAGGCATACTGAGTGGGAGCTGGTGATGAGAGAGCAGGGGCAGAAGAAGTCTGCCTTTGGCAGCTGAGAAGACACAAAGGAAAACAAACAATACTCTTTGCAGAGAAGCCTCTTTCATGCTGTACAATGGATGCATGTTATTATTGGCCTGCATTGTCCATTCTGCTGCATAAAGGGAAGTAGTCTCTTTCCATAAAACTCAACCCTACCACGCACAGAAGGTGTCAGCTCCGCAGCAGCGCTGCTCTGTGGCCTCTGAAGACCTCGGGGAAGACGCTGGGACTGTCTCTAAACTGAGAGGCTGCCTGGCATATGAAGATGAGCAGTGTAATATATCGTTCTCATCCAGCTCTGTAGTACTTCCCTGAGAAAAATGAATAAAACAACCCATTATGCAGATACAGACATCCCAGGACTCCTGACGTGCTAAGGGTGGATCTAGGCAGCCTCTTTCTAAAATTTTGCAACCAAAGTAGAGGGAAATTTGAGATGTTTTCTTTGCCTCAGATCTCTCCCACACACATTGACTCTCTGGATAAAGGCTGAAACATTGCTGTAAGCAATGACTTATCCCTGCCTTTTTCAAAATACTCCTCCATAAGAATAATTTTTCCCCTGCAACGAACTGGATTTAAGCAAATGGCAGGTATTTTTAAAGTATGCAGGCATACTCACATGTTCTGCAGGGTCTGCTAGCTCTAACCTTCATTGTACAATAATACTGTTGTTCCTGTCAAAGGAGAGTATATTTTTAAGGAAAAAGTAACTATCTATCCAGGAAAGTGCAACTGTTGAGAGAAACACAATTTAGCTGCAGCTGAGGTTGCTCTGCTGATTCTTTGAATGAGATACTTGAAAAAGACAGAAAAAAAATCAGAACTTTATTTGAATAGAAACTAGAAGCTTTTAAAAACGGATATGCTAAAGAGATAACAGATTTTAAAAACAAACAAACAAAAAACCTCCAACTTCCATCTTGCCCACTCTGTCCTTGCAGTTTCTATGTTTGGGTTGCAGTGACTCACTGTCCAGCAGCTAAACCTGCCCAATCTCCTGGGAAAGCCTTCCTGTCACCTCTGAGGCAGCCAGCTCCCAACTGCCCCATGGCTGTCCGGCAGTCCTGAGCAGGCTCAGCAGCTCACTCCAGAAAGGAGCCATTTCCCCCACCCACCCAGAGCCCATCTGACCTATTCTTACATGAATGTATGATAGCTTAGTACAGATAAATCATACTCCCCTTCACAGCAACATGACATTGCAAGCTTTCTAAACAGTGCTTTCACCTCACCTTGGCTATACAAAAGTTTTCTGACTTAAATGGCAGGAGTTGTTACTTATTTGGCTGATTTCTCCTCCTTCCCTCCTATGGGAACACTCAAGGACAGAGGACTTATGGGAGGCTAGGACAAAACAGTCTTATCTGTAGCACATCACTGCTTAGAGCAAATATTGTTTCTACCTTCTGATTCCCTTTTTCCCTAAGGTAAGTTTAACTCTCATTTAGTTTAGGCGTTCAGTTTGCATTTGCTTTTTTCCTTCCCTAAAGGTGCCCAAAAGCAAAAAATAATATTGTGTCCCTGCTCCCTTTTGGTATAGAAAGATCTCTGCATTTTTATCCAAAAAGAATAAGAGGAGTGAAAAACTGGGTGTTTTTTTTGTAGGATTTGTGATTTCACTCTGTTGTGCTGGAAGCCTCAAACCCTGTTTGAGAGGACAACTAGCAAGGATATCATAACAAGGAAAACCTGAACTTCCTCAGGCTCAAGATACATTTGCAATGGGACAGTGTCTTTAACCTTGCTGCCTTTTTTTCCATACAGAAACGTCCATCTGGGTTTTGAACACAGCTTACACATCTACTTAAACAGCCGATTCACTGATATTTTCATCTTGAACCTTTCCATGTCTCTTGCAAGAGAATGAGGAGCTTTATGCCTCTGCATCTGTTCTCATTATGTTACAATTCCAGTAAGCTACGCTTTGAAAAAGTCTACCAGTCAAATAGGATATTAGACCATCATTTCTCACATGTACCGTAAAAAAAAAAGGGGGGGG
>VZTV01111848.1:0-18444 GCA_013400875.1 Anhinga rufa
AACAAAACAAAACCAAAAAGCACACAGACAAAAAACCCACCCAACCTAGCAGAACGCACATGGGAGGTGAGGGGAGAGTTATACAAGTGCTTTACAGGGGAGTAGGCTGCCCCACGTAGATAGCTGCCCCAGGAAATCACCTAGCCGAGCAAGGATGGGCGCCCAGGCTCTCTGTAGGGGCACGCACCTGGGCACAGCGAGTGCCCGGGTGTCCCGTTAACCCTGGGCAGCAGCAGCAGCCCACCCCAGGGGAAGGCAGGACCAGCCACGCATCCTCTGGAAGGCTGCCGGAGACGGGGGTACCACCTACAGCACAGCTCGGGCAACGCCAGGGGCCTGGACCTGAGGTTAAACGGGGCGGCTTGGGGCAGGGTTGCTGGGTGAGGTCGCTCAGGGCAATTTAGTCCCATTGAAGCCTCCTGTGCACTCGGGTCCCCGATACTCAACGGCTCTGGGGGCACAGGCAGCAACACGCCGGGTCAGGCGCAGACACCTCACTTCTGGGGTGGCAACGGGGTAGGACTCCGTACCGGCTCGTCCTAAGTGGTGGGAGGCTTCTCCATCAGCTAGCAGAGGTTTCTTCGGACTGTGGACACGGTAACAAAATGTACATGAAGCAAGCATGCAATGATCACACAGTACTGCATTTACAGTGCACGAATATTTCCTAGCTGCGTTTCTGCGTGACTAAAAGCACACCACGCAGAAGCTGTCCAGCCTGGCCTCCCCATGTCCCATCCTCCGCTGGATTAAAAGTCTCATATGGGAAGCAGCTTGGTCCCATAAAGCGTACACTGTGGTTTTCACACGATTGATTTTGATACTTAACAGTACATTTCTTTGTCTGAATTCAAAACAATGTTGAGAAATAATGACTGAAAAGAAGCAAAATCTGAAAAAAATTGATATTTTCTTTGTTATGAACTCCAATAATATTTATAATTGGCACTTCACTAGAACTCTGGAACTTCCTACTGCCTCTCAGCAACTCAACTAAGCAAAATTCCTGATATCCAAGTAGTCATTCATTAAAAAAAATGTAAACAAAAAGCCCTCATCAGTAGCAACTTTCACGAAGCTGACCTTGTAACACTGGCAGAAATGAGTCCTTCCCTCAGTTAATCTTAACGTGATGGTAACTACAGTGCTTCATTACGGTGAATAATTCTAAGAAGAAAAAGCATATAGACCAAAACACCAACAGCAGTCCTTAAAATTAAATTACTGAGTTATAGATAGCTGCGTTCATTTTTGAGTACGCTAATCATTTTCAAAGGAATCTCTATAGCCAATATCAAATTCCAGCATTTCACATCAGGCTTGAGAAACTAAGCAAATCAGAGATGAGACATGTCAAGCTCCACTGGTACCAAGTAAGGAACACAGTTTTGTTCTAATCCACATCATTCAAGATGAGTAGATTCCAAGGGCCAACATCGGAAAGGCCCTAGCAAGTAAACAGTAAGTACAGCCAGATACACTTATCATAAAAGTCAAATACCATTACTAAATAGTGAAGTCCGATTTTTTTAAAATAAATTATCAAAAGTTAACTTTTCTAAGCAAAACAAATAATAATTGCTGCTCGAAAGTGAGAAACCACGTACAATCCTGCATGAATACTACTGCACGGGCCCCATTCACTTGTTTCATTTTTGCATCACCCCGATCAACTGAAATGTCCCCATACCAGGAGGTTGTTTTCCTCTTAATTAATGCCCAGCCACAACTTCATCATGTCCACTTCTGCTTGCAGATATATCTCCCTATTTCTGGCTAGATTTGGAGCAAGAATCACAGAATCAGCGTGTGCTGATTTTTATCTCATTGTTTTATAATTAATTTTATCTAATCTCTCATTGCTTTTTAATCGTGAGTGACTTTTTTCCCCATGAAAAAATACCAGTCATAACAGTACGTACAATTTTAAAACATCCTTTCCGCTACCCCACTCTAACTTTTCTTTCCTCTGAGCTTAAAACACAGAATTTATTAAAAGCAGGTAGGTTAAAATATTCTCACATAACTTTTTTACAATACATTCACAGAACTTTCACTCTTTTTTCTGAAGTGTTCTCGTTAACAAAAATGTAGTTTTTTAACATATTTTGATTGTAATGGAAAGGGCTTATAAACATAAACAAGCACATGACAAGCGGTCACAAAAATAGCCAAAATTTTCACCTATTTTCNTCACCACTGACTGTTTTTATTATGAGAAAAATTCAAACGTTCTTCATTTTTGCACTAAGGAGATAGATTTTTTTTTTTTTTTATCTGTGCCCTGTTTTCAAGGTACACAATGAGACATACTGTAAACAGTATACCTGCTGTCACTGGGAGCTTTAAAGTCTAAGCCACTCTGCTCTTTCTACTTATGTTTCTGTGAACTGAACACGGAAGACATTTCCCAGGAAATCTTTTGCACAGCCCCAGATCCTTCAGAATTCTGCTGCTACTGTTAGAAGAGAGTGGCTTTTTTCTTGCGAAATCAATGGTATTTAATGGAATGTGTCCTTCAAGGCTGTTTTCAAATGACTGTTTTTTTAAAATATATATTTGAGTGTTGCTCTAAAACACGCCATCTTTCGACTGATAGAAAATTGCTGCTATTTCAAAGAGAGCTGTGATTGACAGAATTAGGCATGCAGATGTCAATGAAAACAAACAGGAAAATAAATACAGTTAGCAACAAGCTATTTTAAGCACTGTTAGAAGTCCCAGTTCAACACCTAAAAGAGTAAATGTAAAAATGTGCCTGTGCACTATGGTATTTGCGGTACTACCGAATTCCAAAAAGTAAACATCAGCCAGGATGCTTTACCTGTACACACATACACACACGCGTACATTGCTCACACACCCCACACCAACCAGCCCTATTCCAGTTTCCCACAGAAAGCGATCACTTGTGCCAAAACGAAGAACTGGAGTGATAGCCAACAAGAAACGCACACCTGCGCAGAGCTTCGTCCCTGAAACACCGCCTCTATTGCACGGTCAGCAGAAACAAGCATTCAGCTTGCAAGCTTCTCCTAACGCAGACCGTCTCTTCGTTCAGTGACTAAGTCACAGCTGTTGAAAAGGGACTGTTGCCTGTCTTACGGCCTTGAAGGTGTGTCACTTTTTGGAAAACGCAGCCTGTACTTACTATGTCTCTGTTCTGCACGGAGCTTATGACTAGAGAACTCAAGTACAAGCCCACACTCTCCATCAGTTCCTACTGAAACAAAATCTCCTCAAAACACTACAGGAAATTTCACTCTAGAAGCATTAACATGACTATCCAGAGAACTACCCTGGAAGGAAACGGCAAAGAAAATAATGTAACAGAAAATAAGCAAGACAAATATATAAAAGGAGACAGCTCAAAGACAGACCCTCGAAGCTTAAATATTTAATGGGATTATGTGCTGGCCACAATAAATTGCAGAACTCCCTTAAAGTGACATTTTTGCTGCCACGCACTTAAAGGCACAGGAAAATGCCTTTATTTTGTATGTATAAAGGCATACAAGAAGTAGTTAGCAGTTTCACACAAAGCGATTTCAACAGTGATTTTTAGAATTAGTTTCCCATCACACTCCATTCTCTCATCACACTAACTGCGTAAAAGCCTTCAGGTGGTTCTGTAGACACAGCGTGCAGGACATGACACCAGAGCACTGCAGCAGTTTTATCCTTAAGAGTCATGCTCATGTCTAGAGACAAGAATGATTTTTTTTGGATATTGAATTTCTTAAGCAAATATTTTTAACCATTGTGTAATATATTTCTTGCTAATAACTTGCCCTTCTCTATCAATCTTCGATTAGAATCAAAGGAAAACGTGCTTAGCAATATCTCTTTCTTTGCAAATTGAGATAATGTACTTAATAAGTATTTGATCTGGAAAAGAAGAAAATGCAGCTTTTTCCTCTTCTCCACCCCCCACCTCCAGTGAAGTTAAAAATGCCCAAAACCACTGGAATCAGATATTGTTTATCTCTGGATAGCTATGATAACCAGCCAAGTACAAGATTTAGAAAGAAGGGCAGAGAAAACCAAAGGTCTTGAAATTAGGTGGAAAATAAGAGTCTGCAAATTAAGAATTTTTTTTTTTTTGGAAAGGAAAAAGGAATTTTCACAATGAAACAAGTTAAATGGTATTCCAGGAAAAGAAAAAAAAAAACCAACCAACCAAACAAATAATACTGTTGTAATTCTACAAACATATAAAGATTGTGTGTGCTTACTTCTGGACCCCACATTTCTCTTTGAAAGTGTACCCCAGTGAGTCACTACAGCTGAAAGGCAGCAGTAACCACTGCAAAGTTTTATGTGCCTATTTATTCTGCTATTCTATAAAAATACCCATTAGTTACCAGTATTTCCCATTTCACGTGGTGCGTACATTCCGTTCATGAGATGGAAGAGATTGCAAATGAAGCCACGTAGCTACGCGAAGAACGCTTCATATGATGCACGTTAATATCCTGTATGCAATTTCCAGAAAGATACCCAACGTAAATGAAAAGATGAGGGTCTGTCATGGCAACATTAGGGCTTTCCATTTCCCCAAGAAGCCTTTTATTTCATAGCTAACTTCCCTGATGTTCTAGCAGAATTGACTTTTAGGCTATCTTCAATTGCAGCTGATAGCAGTTAAAAGAACGTCAGGGAGCAGCCGCTGGCCACGTCTGCATCGGCAAGCAGTGCTGCGCGGCAGGGGCAGATCGGCGGAGTGAAGTTATTGCTGCTAGTGTCCAAGCAGCGCGCATCACTGTCGTGGTTTAGCCCCAGCCAGCAACTAAGCACCGGCACTAAACTGGCAACCACGCAGCCGCTCGCTCACTCCCCCCACACCTGTGGGATGGGGGAGAGAATCGGGAGAGCAAAAGCAAGAGAACTCATGGGTTGAGATAAGAACAGTTTACTAATTAGAATAAAAAAAGGCAATAATAGTAATGATAATAACAATGATTAGGATAATATAATATAATAAAAAGGAAAACAATGAAGGAGAGAAACGAAACCCGAAAGGAAGGAAAACAAAACCAAACCCAAAACCCCACAAGTGATACAACCGCTCACCACCCGCTGACCGACGCTGCCAGTTCCCGAGCCGCGATTGCACACACTCCCCCCAGTCCCTGCCAACTCCCCCCAGTTAATATAGTGGGAATGACATCATATGATATGGAATATCCCTTTGGCCAGTTTGAATCAGCTCTCTTAGCTGTGCCTCCTCCCTTCCCGGCTTCTTGTGCACCCGGCAGAGCATGAGAGGCTGGAAAAGTCCTTGACTAGTTCAGCACTGCCCAGCAATAGCCAAAACATCAGTGTGTTATCGGTATTATTCTCATACTGAGTCCAGAACACAGCCCTGCACCAGCTGCAGTGAAGAAAATTAACTCTATCCCAGCTGAAACCATAACAATCGCAGACCAGCGCTAACCTGCTGCTGAGGATGCACCGCCACCAGCGGCACATCCCTGCGGTGACCTCTGGGTTAGTGTCGGGGGGAAGAGATCCCCCTCGGAAGGCTCCAGGGCTGCCCCGCGGCACGAGCCACATGAAGGCACCGGGGAATAGTCAGGGGACTCGTGGCGCAGAGCGGTGCTGGGGCGAGCCGAAACGCTAACGCAGGCGCGCCCAGAGAAGACAACCCCCAACCACAAAACGATCCGATCGCTCCTCGTCCTTAGAAAGCTAATCCACAAGGTTTTCTGCAGTCTGAGCCGTTTCAGATACTGCTGACAGAGAGCATAAGGAGCACGTCCTACTAGGGCAAAAAAGTAGAGGCCAACTAAAGCAAGAGAAAAGTACTTGTTCTACTTTTACTGTCAACTACCACTGTAAACAGCCGCGTTCTACACCGTGATTATATCTGCAAGGTGTTGCTGTGAGTCACTGTTATGTAACGAAAGATATTTTATTAATGAGGAAAGAAGTATTGCTCATTACAATAATTTCTCCTGATAGTAACCTAGGTGTTAGAAAGATTTTAGTTTCATCACTGGTTTTACCACTTTTAAAGACACTTCACCAAAAAACCCTACAATGTAATTATAACTAAGCCTGTGCTAAATAATGACCAGTGGCAATCACACAGAGCAGCTCATCTAACAACCAACGGTGCGGTGAGAGAAATGCAGCGGGGAGGAGATAATGAGAAAGAGCCTCAGCGCTAAGGTAGTAGTAAGAATAGGTGTGGGGGGGGAAACGATCACTGAAGATTGCCTCTACAGCCACCCACAGTATTTCAAATGCTCCAGGCAGAAGTATTATAAAGGCAATGGCAATCAGAATCAAGTATTTGCCGTAAGACTCTTAGTTCTACTCAATGCTCGTTATGAACATAGGGGTTTCACCTACAAGAGAAACAATTCCTGAACATCAAGAACATTGGCTTGATCACAAGGGTGAAGGAGGACATGGATACGGAAGCAGGGCTCCCTGAGAGGCCATCGTGCATTTATACGCACACAGGTGCGAATCGCCAGACGTCCCCGTGTCCAGGCATGGGTTCGGGGGCACTATATCACACCCCTTTTGGAAGGGGATAGCTGAGGCTCTCGCTCAAGTTCGTTGTTGTGCGACCACGGAGCAGGCCTGTGTTTACAGACCAATCCGCCCGTCCATCCAGGCCTACCGCTCTGCCTCCCGCATTCGGAAGTGCAAAATTAGCCTTTGCCCGTAGTCAGAGGCTCTGCAGCCTGCCAGGATTTTCTCATTTTTCTCCTGCTCAGTAGCTGTAAACCATGCAGGACCTGACATCGATGTGCCAATCAAGTTCACCCTGCGAAACCAGTCCTAAAAATAGCAAGGGCCACAATGAATCATCAGGGAAGGGTCCAGGGCAACTTCCACCACATGTCTTTTCCCAAACCTAAATAAACTACCTCTCTGAAAATCATTCACCTGCCAGCATTCGTACTCCATCAGAAGCTGGTGCTGAAGCCCTACAAAAATGACAGAGACGGATAACTGCACCTCAGCCTCACTGCAAATAGATTTCCCTGATCTCCCTGGCTTAGCCGAGACACACGCACAATGGAGAAGCATATATGGATAATAGTTTTTTAAATACAGATAAAACTCTCAAATATCATTTCCAGACTTATATTGAAGACACTGTTTCAGGGTTCTGAGGGTCTGAAGGGCTGTTGAGTGTTTTAAAAAAATGTTCTGTTTAGACCAGATAGACTGAGACAGCAAAATAAGAATTAACCTTGAAAGAACATATATGCTTTATTACAAAATTTTATGTATTTTACATGTGCGGACATAACTAGATAAAGCTGGAGTTTGAAAAAAGACAAAAAAATCCTGGGTGTCTAGATGACCTCTTAAGCTTTAGCTGGATAAAGAAATGTAAATTCTTGCTTTAAGTCTAATAGAACACTCAAACTGTATTTTAATTGACTTAAGTTAAGGTTATAGAAATAAATATTTACCCACAGGGAAAAAGTCTACACAATAGCAAGAGAAAACAGCTGGAATTTGTCTGGCATTTTAAATACACATTTACTTAATGCTTTACTTGTTTAAGAGTTGACTCTCAGCCCTTTTGAAGTGCAGGTCATATTTCCACTGGAATTTGATGAAAACTGAACCAGCACTTCAAATATCAAAGACAAAAAATCCGAGATACAAACAATGAATAAGAACAAAATCAGATTCGTAAAGTTAACGAAGCAGAAACCGAAGTTTTCTTGCACTCAGAGAAAGTAAAGGGCTGTATTGCAAAATCTCAGGTAGAATGAAGCACCTCTCATGCTTAATATATTACAGAAATCAGGCTTTTAGGATAGGGTTCAGTAAAATGCATTCATTTGTTCAGATTTCATGCTGCAACTATTCAGTAAATGAGTGCTTAATATTTAAAGAACCCATCCTGCCTCTTTTCAGGGAGGGGAAGGAACTGTTTGAGTATAAATGCAAGTAACAGAACAACATCATCAAGTGAATCTGGTTTGTGTTTTAAAAAACTGAATACCGAAATCTTTATCCTCAACTTCATGAAAGAATAAGAAAAGTTTGTGAGCCTGCATACATAATTAAATTCCAGAACTATGCATGTATATATTTATTTTTATAATAAGCTGAAATTCTAATTTGAATATTATAACTCCTGCTATTTCTATCATAACACCCTCTTTCTTTAAAAGGTGTTCCATGAATTTGCCTCACTTCGCTAAAGTAAGGTAATGTTCCCTGCAGAGAAAGAAAACCAAACAGGATTATATCTCTGCCTCTGACACATATTGCTCTTACAAACTTTAATCCTCAAAAATACCTACTAATGTGGGTGTGAATCCTTTTAACACAGAAGCAGGTTCTGTGTGACACTTGCTATGTGTTGGGAAGACACAATTGCCTCCTCAATTATATAGTCCCATGATGAAACATTCACCTTGATGATTCTCAAGAGCAATATTCTTCATTTAGTTAATTTTTCTCTCTGGAATCACTTCATTTTATTGTCTGAACCTTTCTGGTTTATCTCCTGTTGTATATATCAGCATTTAAAGTTGAAAGGAAGAAATGAATCTCTGTACTTTTCGGGCAATTTATCCCCACTACACAAAAAGCTTTGCGTTTTCTCATGTTCTCTCTCTTTTCCTTTGAATTTGTATTTTCTTGTTCTTCAAAATTTACTAATTTAAAATTTTTAAGAATCTAAAAGTAGTATTAAAAGCAAAGTAAAAAATTACAAGTTAAATAAGTATTATGAGGCCACAGTGAGAATTCTGATTTTAAAAAAAAGTTCTTTATCAAGAAAAAAAATATTAATATCTTTGTCTGGTTTGTGGTTGTTTTTGTTTTGTTTTTTTTTTAACATACCTTACAGGAGAGCATGGGCAGCCACACCAGAGCAGAGCAAAGGCCCATTTAGCCTAGCACTTCATCTCCATAATGGCAAACAGCAAGCGTCTGAGGAAAAGCACAGTAATAGCACAGTCTACCTTGGTGCTCCTCCAGAACCCTATCTGATGCTCTTCTGCAGCAGCACCTTTTAAAAACAGGTGTCATTATTTACTTACTTAGAAAAACAATTCTTTTTCAGGTATTTATAAGATCACTGGTTTGCTAAAAAAAAGTAACATTGCCTCTTTACAAGTTCTTCCAGTCAGTTTACCAGAAATAGTAAGAGTCAATTGTTGCCTCCATTTTTCCTAACTCAGTAACAGAAAAACAGTCATTATCTCAGTAAGCCACAGGGATAAACAACATTTATCTGTTCAAGCATTACAGTCCTGAAATATTTTTTTCAAATCCCATCCAAACCCGCAGCTCCGAGACCCTACTCCTGCGTGGAGCTGGATCTACTGAACTGGCTCATCGTGTCCGATTCACACAAAGTATTTTTTATTTTAGCTTAAGGGGGGAAAATAAAACTCCCTCAGCATTTTAGATGCACTGCAGCCAGCTGTAACACATTCAGTCCAACAAATTCAAAGAGCTGCACTGGTGTGGCCCCACCTCGAGTACAGCTTTGGGCACCCCAACAGAAGAGGGACACCAAACTGTTAGAGTGAGTCCAGAGGATGGCGACCAAGATGGTGAAAGGCCTTGAGGCAAGACTGATGAGGAGCGGCTGAGCTCACTTGCTTTGTGCAGCTTGGAGAAGAGAAGGCCGAGGGGTGACCTCACTGGGGAGGGGTGACCTCATCGCAGTCTACAACTTCCTCAAGGAGGGCAGCGGGGTGGGAAATGCTGGTCCCCTCTCTCTGGTGACCGGAATGGGACAGGAGGAACTGGAGTGAAGCTGCTTCAGGGGAAGATCAGAGTGGACATGAGGAAGAGGTTCTTCACTGAGAGGGCGGTCGGTCACTGGAACAGGCTCCCTGGGAGGCAGTCGAGCACCAAGCCTGCCAAGAGTTCAGGGAGTATCTGGATGATGCTCTTAGTCATATGGTTTAGTGTTAGGTAGTCCTGTGAGGAGCAGGGGGTTGGACTCGATGATCCTATAGGTCCCTTCCAACTTGAGATGCTCTGTGATTCTGCACTCTTCATAGCTTTTTGCAGTTCACCAGTTAGCGCTCTCCGACCAAAGCTTTGGGTAGTGGTAATGAGTTCCTGAACCATCAGGCTGCATGGTAAGATATAAAATACAGAGGCTGGAATAAAAGTGATTTGTTCTGGAGTTTTTGTTGTGGTTTGCAACATTCTGAACAGCTGAAACTAAATCTTTACTCTATAAGGAATTTTACAAAGAACATGCTTTCACTGTTCAACAACTTCAGAAACTAACTGTCATTTTCAATGCACCAATCTTGGATTTTCCAATATTTTTCTTCAAGGAAGTGATCAAAAATACTGAAGCATTTAGGACAATAAGACTTGGGCACCTACCCAGTGCTGTACTGAACTTCTTAAATCCCACCATGCACACTTCTTCAATTTTTAGGTCTACCCTTCTCCCTTAACCATTTTTACAACAGTTGTTAACTCCAATATTTTTATTCTTCAATACCCTATTAGCTTTGTCAAGACTCTTTTTAGCTATTAAGAGATGAAACAGGCCTGATTAGTCATTCTTCTGAACAGTCCCATCACAACAATCTCCAATTCCCTGATATTGATATATGTATGTGCAGTGTGTGTATTTTTATATGTGCAAATATCTATTTATCTCTCCATATCAGTTATCCCCTATATTCAGCTGCAAGAGCAGCTTGATGCTCCTCAAAATCCTGAGCAAATGGATATGCTGCTTAATCATGAAAAGACCAGGAGGCAGAGACATCGTCACAGCAGAGGCCAGCAGTAAATGGGAACTTGATTAAAAAAGCAGTTCACTGAGTTAAATGCATCTGTTTCCAGGTATGAACTTTGCTGGACTCCCTTCTCTCTTCCCTGAAAAGCTCTTGATCTTTAGACAGTCCACTGATTACTTTCTTCAACTCATCATCATAATAAGCCTCAGCTGGAGAATGCTTTCTCATCCTCCTCCCGTGAGTGGGAAGGTGTAGAGTAGCCACCTCTCAAGGTATTGACAACAGGAATCTCTCCCTTAGACAATGAGAACACGTCATTGGCATTCACATTTTATGATCGTTGTAGTCCTTGAACAGTAGCTTCAGTGAAGCTCATAAGACCAGAGCTATAGGCAAAACTGTGGCAAGTTTTCCCTTATTCTCTGAGCTATTTTATAATTTAATGTTTAAATTTTAAGAACATCCCAGAGTAATTAATTACTATTGGAGATATAATTTGCATGTATCATCATATTTACACATCAAAAATAAAACCTAATTTGCTAAAGGAAGTCTTCTACAGTGCATTTTGCAACATTACAGGCACTAGAATTAATTAGATCTTGTTTAAAATCCTCCGAGTCTTTTCCTTCACACCTTTTTGAAGAAAAAAAGTTATGCTATTTTTTGTTTTGTCTTCCGCTGGGATGAGAAAAATGCTTCAGCACTCTACGATCATTTTGTAGTGTATAAACTAGCAATAGGTGTCAAATGATGATCTGAATATTTATGATGTGATGTATAGAGAGCAATTTAGAACATTTACATTGCAAATATTTGAAAATACAAGTCAAAACAAATGATGCTATCTAATTAGGCAGGTCTTAAAATTAATTCAAACTTTGCTTAGCAGTCTGGGAGTCCTCTTTCAAGGTACTTTGATCAGGTTAATTGGATTCTGAAGAACATGACAGAAACCCCTTGGCAAAACCAGTGTTTGAAAGTTTAAAAGTTGAGACGTAGTTATAGGACCGGTGAGCAAAGTGGCCACTGAAGTGTACTCTGCAGAGAGATAGCCGTTCAAAACATTCTGCCTAAGCAAAGCTCTTGTTTTGCCTAGTAATACGAGTTTAGATTCAAATTTCTTTGTTTAACATCACAACTATTTGGTGGTTTCAGCACATGTTTCAAAACAGTTGTTAAAAGCACCACTATCATGTACCAGCCCAGTACTACTGCAGCTTACCTAAGAGTTGTGTACGCAACGCTGGAAAAGCTTAAATTAGTTGAGAAGTTGTAACTATTCGAACTCTTTCTTGTTAAACCACTGTGAATTTTTAACATAAACACATTTAGATTTACTGAAATGGTTGTTTAAATTAGCTCTGCTTGTGCTGGAAAATTACAACAGGTTTCAGCTATTGCAAGGAAGTCACGCTCGTGTCCCAGAACAGCCGAGTTATAGAGAGGGCTATAATTTCTGTCTGTCATACCTATTGCAGTCAGGAGCCCTGTCCAGGCACAGAGGGCTCATGTGCTTTAGAGTTAAGGAAATCAAAACTCTCCAGGCTTTGCAAGGAAGCACAAATAAACAAAAGGAAAAGTCCAATCTGCAAGATCTTGAAGGTCTTCCTCAAAGTGCACCCCCATGCTTCCTTTCACACTTTAGTTCTCGTCTTTGGCCTCAGCTCACAACCCCACTACCCGCCATTCGCAGCTGAGGCCGTTGGGAAGCAAGGTTAGGGTGACCTTGGCGCACGTGGCTGCGTGGCAGATGGCAGAGGTGAGCACGCTCCCTTGGCAACGCGCTGGTGAGGACCACAGAACTCACGGAAGTTGAGAAATGGGGGACTTTGGGAAGCCCTTTCTGTGCCATTATGTTGAGGAAGAAACCATATCCATAAGATCCCTGAGAGCTGCTTTTTTGGTGGTCACTACACCTGCTTTTGAAATTTTCCAGTAGTCAAAACTGCACCTCTCTCCTCCCTAACGTAGGAAGGAAAGAGAATGAAAGGCTGCAGCCCTGCTGTGGCAGGTGCACGGTGCTTGGCGTAACGAAGGTGGTGGTTAAGCGTGGTTTTACAGTCCCTTAAACGCAAACAAAAACCCAACAACAAAACACAACACACCCCAAAACCACACCCCCCCAAACAAACAAAACCAGAATTTTAAGCTGTACTTGTTTCCTTCCTCTCAGCCCCCCTTCGGTTTTCATGTAAGTGTTTTGCTCTTTCAAAGCTACTTTCAGTAGCCTGGGCCTTCTTTCCCTACATTTTCAAGCGTTGCCCTCACAAAAGCTGGATATTGGTCCACTTCTCTTTGAACTTGGAAGAGAGTGCCCAGTTACTTAGACACCTTTGAAAAATTTATTCTTAACAGATTTTTTAAACTTCCTACAATTGTACAAGATCTGCTTTTATCTGCAAGAATCGAAGCTCCCTCTAACCCAAGCAGGGCACACAGCTCCTTCCTGCTCCCACCTTGCTTTCTATCCAGAGCTGCAGTCAGCACAAAATTCACAGATTATCTTCTTGTTTTCATTTTGATTCATCTTTACAGAAAAAATTAACAACAAATTACAGGGGAATTTAAGTTTCAGTAATTGAAAACTGGATATAGAAACCTGAAAAGCGTAAGACTCCAATACTTTTTCCTTTTTCCTTTCTTTTTTTTTAAAAAAAAAAGAACAGAAAACTTTTTTTACCCTCATGACTTTCTATCACTGGAAAGACACAAAATAAATAATATGGAATTTACCAAGACTTAAATAGGCTTCCTAAAATCATGTCAAATTAATACAATTTTTAAAAAATCACAGGCATATATTTATAAACACTTTAAATCACCCAGATATTCTATTTTCCTTTCACAGCGTTAGTCACAGCTAAATACTGCATTAAATAATTACATGGTTTGGGCAAAAAAGAATTTGACATAATCACCAGTGCATATATTAATACTCTAATTTTACAGTTTTGTTTAGGCTATATGCAGTATTACAGTTACAAATTAATTATGCAATGGTTCATCCTTTGTGTGTTAACTACCTTCACAAGTAATCAGCCAAGAAAACAGAAAAAAACATTATCCAAAAAATTCATTTCACCACACTGTTCTTTGATCTCTTTAATATGTGTTCCACATTCATTAACTCTTCATTATATTTTCATGATTATATTCTATGTGTAGCTGAAAACAAATCCCGCTTCCTTCAGGCAAACACTCGCAATCTAAGAAAGTCAATTTCTATAAACATAATCAATCTTATGCATGAAATTTTAACACACGCCTCCCCTAAAAAAGGAAAAATCCACCATCCAACCCCCCTAAAGTAACATAAATTTCAGCCTGTTTCATTGTTAATCATTATTCCGTTTTAATTGACAACAGAAAATAAATCAAGGTTTCCACTGGATAGCACAACAGCTGAAACCTCTTCTCGTATCTTGGGCAGACTGGACCAACTCCCTCAAGGAAAGCAGCAGTGGGCGAGGTCGCCATGGTATCTCTATGCAACTGCTCAAGTCAGGTTTGTGTAGAAATTTTTTTTTGTTATTATTTTAGAATATTTAAGCATCTTCCAGCTATAAAGCAATGTGGGGTGTGGTGGGTTTATTAGGTTTTTATTTTGGAGAGGTTTGCTTAAACAATAATTCTTCCGCATGTTAGTTTTGCAATTGAAATAAGCACTCCTTTGTATTAGAATTCTCAAGGTAAAAAGAGAAACAGCACATCATAATACTGTCATAAGTATATATGCAAATTTAATTAAGAATATTCTTAACGGATGTCTAAAAATATCTCAAGTGAGGACAGAAATTGGCAAATTATTCAAGTCTACATGAAGCATCAGGAGTTCTGGAAAGAATATTCTCCATGGTTAAGATTCTAGGTACCTACGTTTCTTCGGGTTCTTTGTAACCGCTCCCTAATTCCCTTGTAAGAGTGTTTGCTCTACGTTTTTCACTAGGCTTCGGTCATAGGGCACTTTGGGAGCCCGTATGTGCAAAACTTCAGGGCCTTCAGATGAAAAAAAATATCATAGCCTGAACAACAGCTTTTGCCTACACAAAGTTCAGCTACTGGATGTGTTTCCTCTTGCAGACGTATTTATTTTCAACAGTTGTGCTCAATGAGAATAAATGCTTTGAGAAGATTAAGAACATCAGACCTTGAAAGAATTTACCCCCTTTAGAAAAAAAGGGGAAAAACCAAACACTACACAAAAAGCCCACCACACAGAACTTTTAAGCAGATGAGTATAAAGTCCCAACCAAACTACCATGCACGCTTGGGTAAGCCTCTCTCTTTACTTGAGCAAGTGCACTAAAATCACAGGTATCTTGTGGCATTTTTTTTTTTTTTTGCACGGAGGCTGAAGGTAGGAGAGGGAATCAGCATCTCTAAGGAGTAAAGCTATCGAGGGGATACGAGTTTGTCACACATAGTTTTCTTATATGGCTGTTACTGTTAGAAACAAATTAAAGGTCAGTCTTTTCATGCAGCAAGTCAACGCCCAACAAGTAAAGGACCAAAGAAAAGCCTCGGTGTTTCTTGTATGCCTCGTACCACCAGAGTTAAAAACCGAACTATGCGGCATCTGGAGCGAGCTCTTGCAGCGATTTTCTCGTTCGCATCGTGCCCAACTGTACGGCAGCCACCTTCCAGAAGGAGGAGAGCAAACAGCACAGCTTCCCGTATGTCAGTATAGAGGCTGCTAACAGGCCGAGGGTGCAGCGTGCCTAATGGGACAGGCAGCGATATCCTAATTTACTTCACAACTCGAATGAACGCTCTGCTAATGCATTCTGCCAAAACTATTTTTCACATATGATTGACAATTATTAGCCATTATCTACCCCAAGCATTGTTTTGTCTAAATATAAAGATTCTGAAGTTAATTGGACAAAACGTGGATCCTGTAATCCATACTATTCACCTCATTAGTGTTAATCCCTTCCCCAATCCTCCGATTTAATTGCAAATGTTTGGTTCAGTGAAGCTAATATCCTTTTTGTCATTGTTGTTCAGTTAAAATCAACACAACTCTGCAAAAAATATAGATTACCAATAAAGGTTTATCCTTTTATAATTACTTTGAAGCTCAGAGCAGGCAAACAAAAGTCATTATTATGCAAGCTAAACAAAATGACAAAGGATCTTCTGATGCTGAATATTCAACAATCAATGCAGGTAAGTTGTCTTCATAAACGCATTACAAGAGTTTATAATTTTAAGGCATTTTGGAGCAGCATTTAGATGTTTCTAGCGTTCAGAATATTGCTCAAGTACAAATGTCAACAGCTTTTGAAAACCTCACAGCTCAATGCATTTTTCCAACTTCTACAAAAGCTATTGTTTTCAGAGACTAAGCCAAAATTAAAACTTTAACATCTGAACCTATGACATCTTTTGAATTTCTATTTATGATCTTAATAAACATTGTAATGGTTTTACAAGTACAATATTTAATAATTTCACTTCTTAATCTGATTTATGATCCTCTGAACATGTAAAATCATGGAATTAACTCAACTGGTCAACTAATCTATTATAAAAGCTGCTGCCATTAGGTGAACTCTGTTGGGAATAAGAGATTGCTCTAGTAGTAAAATTAATGACCTGCAGATAATTTTCTTGAAAATGTTATACCTCTAACTCCATTCTATTAAGTCCTGAAACGATTCCAAAGCAAAAAAAGATATGTATATTCCATTTATTTATTATATGGGCCCATGTACCGCCAGCATGAAAATGAACGGTACATTAATACATGGGAGATAATTAAATTATTATTAATTTCAAGCCGCTACTCAAGGATGTTTACATTAGAAAGCAAATAATACCATGGATTCCAATTTTGTCTTAGGTTATTGATATTTTCCTGACAGTAGCTCTTTCTACGACAAAAAATATTTTTTAAAAAAAGTTTCCAGGAAATACTATGGGTTGAATACTGCACAAAAGCCTCAAGGCCTTACTTTTTAGATCTGCAGATACTATTGGTGTACTCCTAGCAAGTAGCACAACTTGAACTGAGGTAAGGACATACTTGGTGGCCAAAGAGCTTGCCGTTTTCCAACGGCTATCAAGGAAACAGCAACCAGTTAGTAAAAATACTTAAAATTAAGTGTTAGTCTTAGTGATATGCTTCGTTAATCTCATTTTATATCACGCTGTAAAGTGTGTAAAGCGTGCTTGGCACAGTAAGACATACTTATGCTAGAAACTAGAGTTACATCCATTTGTTTAGCCTGTTCTCAAAACTCAACACAGCCACAAATCTTGGTTTTAGGCTCATGAGAACAGTGAGCAGAGCGGTGAGGGAGCCCACGATAAACACCAGCACACAGCTGAAGATGTGAGAATTTACTCTCATACCTTGCATGATAAAAAACATGCGGCTACAGGAGGGGAGAGAGAAATGAAATCAAGAGAGTTTTGTGAAATAAAACACAGAGAGGAGCCAGTGCTGAAAAGATACACCACTATCTGAAATATACGGTCAAAGAGCACTGGACAAAACCCCAAAACTGGGCAGACTACCCTATTCAGATGTGAAGTAAACACCTGACAAGAGCTGCCGCTCGGAGGGGACCACGCTTCCATACCACCTGATGGTTTAGTATTTCTTGGTCCATCAAGGCTATTTAAATATCTTCTTATAGGCGACGTGACTTGAGCAGACACACGTCAAGGAAAATTGAGATCATATAGCATTTTACCTGTAGGAAGCTAGAGACACTTTACAGCCGTGTTGGTATTTGAACTCCAGAAGCAAACCTCAAATGCGAAGTGATGTTTTCAGAGCGATTTCTCTGGGCACGTACTATCCTGAAGGTGTTATTCAGACACGACTCCCACACTAGCTCCAAAGGGCATGCCTATCAAGTGAGGACACAGGTTCTGATTCTGCGCAGTGCAGGAGCTTCACGTGCATGAGCAACGTAACGAATGCAAGAGACTCTTCACACATATACAGTGAGTCAGGCACTCTGCAGCTTTACAACTGCTGCTCACACGTGCAAAGGATGAAGCCACCACACGGAGTATTTTGAGGGTTTACTAGACAGAGTTTTGATTTGTTAGCATAGTAAATGTCACACCAAGCACGGATTTTGTTGTGAAGAGCTAAACAAGGGAATTAACAAAATACAGCCAGCATACTTGAGCTGACACTGCAATTCCAGAGGAGCTACACAAGGCACTAGTAAAACAAAATATGCAGTCGAGTCATTATTTTCATGTGTACGTCAATATTTTCATGTGAAATTCATGGGATTCACCAGGAGCAAGGGCAAGGTGCTGCCCCTGGGGAGGAACAGCCCCCGGCACCAGCACAGGCTGGGGCTGCCCTGCTGGGAAGCGGCTCTGCTGAGAAGGCCCTGGCAGTGCTGGTGGGCAGCCAGTGCCCCTGAGCCAGCGCTGGGCCCTCGGGGCCAAGAAGGGCAGCGGTGTCCTGGGCTGCATGGACAGGAGTGTGGGCAGCGGGGCGAGGGAGGCCATCCTGCCCCTCTGCTCTGCCCTGGGGAGGCCGCAGCTGGGGTGCTGTGTCCAGTGCTGGGCCCCCAGTGCCAGAAGGACAGGGAGCTGCTGGAGCAAGGCCAGCGCAGAGCCACAAGGATGCTCAGGGGATGGAGCATCTCCCTGGGGAGGAAAGGCTGAGAGACCTGGGCTTGTTCAGCCTGGAGAAGAGAAGGCTGAGGGGGATCTCCTCAGTGCTTATCAGTGTCTGAAGGGCGGGTGTCAGGAGGGTGGG
>VZTV01111854.1:0-18112 GCA_013400875.1 Anhinga rufa
CACCCGGGCCTTTCCTCGCTGCTCGGACGTACCCACGGCCGCGGACGAGTCCCGCGTCGGGTGGCTGTGGTGGGTGCGCAGCCGGGTTGGCGTGTGTTGTGCAAGTGGGTCTCCCTCGGGCGGAGCTCCTCCCGGGCTTGCGGTAGCTAGTGCGTGGCCGTGCTCTCTGTCGCTGGGGGAGGAGGGGAAGGTCTCAGGGGGCTGTCCTGCAGCTGTGGGTTATTCACTCAGCGCCGTTGCTCCGGAATGGTGACGGGGGATGATGCTGTGTCCTTGGGAGGGGACTGCTGTCCCCCAGAGCAAGTAGTGAACGAAAGACTCGTCCGTACTCGCAGTGTTTAAATGACAGAGGTGCAAATATGCTTGTCAGTTCTTTGCCTAATGTCACATTGCTAGTCTTGATCTCGTTGCTGAGTCTTCTTGGTGCATAGTTGTATTTTTTCTTTGAACTAGATCATCGGGCAGCAAAGCTGGGCAAGTTTGGGCCCCTGAAGGATCAACAGCTTTCAAGTGTCTCATCTCAGCCAGGTTCTGTGCAGCTCTCCTAAGCAACATTTCTGATTGTGATGAGACGTTTAACTATTGGGAACCGGTAAGTGGCTTTCTTCCTTGGAGATATTTGGGAATTCGTAGTTGGCCTGTGCAAATGCAGATTTATCTAGAACCTTGTGCTAATCTCTGTGTTTTAAAGATAAATTCTCGTATTTAAGAATTCAGATATGGTAAATGCAAGACTGTCTACTCTGTGTGATGCATATTTATTTATTTAATTAATCTCTATTGTAGATGCACTACCTCATTTATGGACAGGGGTTTCAGACATGGGAATACTCTCCAGCCTATGCTATCCGCTCCTATGCTTATCTGTGGCTTCATGCCTTACCAGCCTTGTTCCATGCTAGAGTCCTACAAACTAACAAGGTAAATCAGATGTGTGAAAGCTTCTTTTGTGATGAATGATGCCTTTAGTCTGTGTTAAAGAGCTGCTTTGTTTGTTTTCAGAGGTGAGAGAATTAGTGTTTACAGAACACTAAATTGTTTACAAACGCTAACCTCTCTAAGGATTTGCAAGGTTTTGTGAGCTGACTTAATGAGATCCAAGGGAAAGTGATTGGAAAGTTGCAGGGAAATGCTGTCAGGCTCCAGTTTGATTGAGAAGCTGTCCCAGAGGGGCTGGTAGCCCTTGGCCTTTTGAGTGTGTGCAGGCCTGGGGACCGTTACCTGGCAGCCACAGACCCTCATTCACCCCTGTGAATTTCACCCTGATGCTTTAGAAGCCTGTACTGATTTCTATCAGTGACTGTTTTGATGTTTTTTTTTTCAGTAAATCGTAAAAAATAAATCAGTATTTTGCAAACTGAACTCACAGAAATGTGGAAGAAAAAGCACTGAACGTGCATTCCACTTGAGTATCCATTGCCATACTTGGTATGTTTTTGCACACCCGAAAACAAAAGAGAGGTAGTTCTGGTAAGTTCAGTGGACTGTGTTTATTTTCTCTGTTGTAAAGGACTTCAGTGTTAGAGGGCTAGGCTTTGAGCTGCCAGGATCTTCAGCATCCCTTGATGTGTGATCTGAGCCTATAAGAATAGGCTCATTCACTATTGCCAAACTTTCTCCATCCTATTCAGAACTCTTGTCTTTGGGACTGACTTGTTAGTAATAGGTGCATAAGCTTCATCACAAGCCTTGTTCAGACTCCGAGTATGTCTCCTAGGTTCTTATCTTCTATTTCCTCCGATGCTTCCTGGCCTTCCTGAGCTGCATTTGTGAGCTCTATTTCTACAAGTGAGTATTACACGGTGTCTACAGTGAATCTTTTGGAGCAATGCGAGTAACTTATTCAGTTATTGCCACAGGAAATACACTCTGAAGCTCACGTGTAGATGTGTCTGGTAAATTGGGATGCTTCACAGTGAATCTTGAAAATATGTGTTCTCATGGTAACTTAATGAAATATTGGTCAGAATTCTACTGTTAGGACAAAAGTGTGTTCTCAGATCAGCCACCCACATCTCCACTCCAGCATTTTGTTGAGTACACTCATTTTCTCACTGATACCAGCAGGCAGGGTGGGAGTGTTGTGAATTGAGCTCTGCTGGAGGAGAGACTGGTGTTTGCTTATCATAGTGAATTTTAGTGGAATACATTGGTTGTTGCTGTCAGTAATGTATCTGCCAGTGGTGTTTACATCCACTAAAAGCAGTAGCCTGAACGTACAATTATTTTGTCTAAGCTGGATTTTTATTTTTATTTTTACCTGCTGCCTCTTAATTTGCAACTTTCAAACGATTACCTTGCATGACTTCTCTGTTGGCAATAGTCTGGTTTTAACAAAGTGAGCTGTGGCTTTTTGCATGATGGGCTTTTGTGAGGGGTGAAAATCTTAGTAGATCGATGTTGCTACAGCAGCGCAGGCTCCCTGAGTTCCTGAGATTTGCACAAGTACAACTGACACTGGTAGAAGCCAAGTCTCTTCTAGAGTTTTGCACTAGTGTAACTTATGAGGATCTGAAATCCCAGGCCAGAGGCAGTCATACTGCTCTACAGGTTGCCTCCAGCAGTTGAGCAATGAGAATCACCCACTGTAGAGCTCTCGGGGTGCTCTGTGAACTGTTTGTGGTTTTGCATGCATTGGTACTGTTCTTCTATGTACTGAGGATACTTTTGTGGTCTCTAATTCTTTCTTGCTTCCTTAGGGCTGTGTGTAAGAAGTTTGGCCTACACGTGAGCCGGCTGATGTTGGCCTTCTTAGTACTCAGCACTGGGATGTTTTGCTCATCTGCAGGTAAGTTTGCTTAGCAATGATACTAACAGTTACTTTGTCCATAGCAACCAAAGACAGGGCCAGAGAGAGGAAAATCCACAGCACTAAGATATCTCTCTAGCTCTAGTTTGTTGTATTCTGTTGCGGGTATT
The DNA here is from genome assembly GCA_013400875.1 of Anhinga rufa. Classification (NCBI taxonomy): domain Eukaryota; kingdom Metazoa; phylum Chordata; class Aves; order Suliformes; family Anhingidae; genus Anhinga; species Anhinga rufa. The sequence continues at coordinate 2,920 of VZTV01111854.1, forward strand.
TGTTATGGCAGGTGTGATGACAGAATAAGTGTTGATTCAAATTATGTTCCCTGCATCACTGTCTTGTATCTTTCCATTTCCAGTGCATGTTTGTTTCTATTGCTGCCTTCAGCCTCTCTGCAATGGGCCATGCCTTTTAAAGATGGGTCTTGGCCTACCTTCCTTGAACATATTTTAATCCAGGGAAAGAGGGTCATATTTTGGCATTGTTATTTGCCTTTGTGTCCTATCCCCTCTGGCTGGTTGTACCCATTTACCTAGCCAACCACTGTAAGAGTTATAAAACACCTGCTGTAGGTATTGAGTAAAGTGCAAAGAGAGACTTTGAGCAAAGGTGCTCTGTATTGCGTGCAGACATAAACTTAAAGGGAAATACCACAACTTATGAATGCTGTGATTTCTTATTCTTTTTTTGTTTATGGAGAGTGAAGGAAGGATTTTTCCTTCATTGTTTTTGCAGTGTCATAGGTCTCCTCATTCTTCACTTACTTCTCACCAGTCTCTGCCCAATTGTTTCAGAGACTGTATCCAGTCAGCTCACATTTTCTGCTCTAACTTCAGCAGGTTCATTTAATTTTTTTCAACCTAGCAGAATATAGAGGGTGCAGCAACTGTTACTAGTGGTAACCATGGATGCTGTCAACTGGTTCCCACTTGTAAGTGCCACCTAGGAAAGAGGCCTTCATACTTCATACATAAAGGATGTATTTCTGGTCTTGGCAGAACAAAAAAAAAGAATTCTCTTTTTTTTTGCTTTCACTGAAATGAGTGTCCATTATAGCATCCCAGCTCCAATTGAATGAATGAGAGATGATTAGCCTTATCTTGGCCTTGTGCAGTTCTCCTTCTGTGGGAAAGCTATGCTAACCCCTTTCTTTCCTTGTGTTGCAGCTTTCCTTCCGAGCAGTTTCTGCATGTACACCACAGTCATTGCCATGACTGGCTGGTATATGGACAAGACCTCTGTAGCAGTGCTGGGGGTGGCTGCTGGAGCCCTTCTGGGCTGGCCTTTCAGTGCAGCTCTTGGGTAAGGAGAGGAGGGCTCAGGAATTTTGCACTTTGTCCAGCATTTCTTGCCTAGTTGGGGAGATGTAGGGGCTGGAGAGCTGGAGGAAGAAATTAGCAGCCGAGCTGCCGGCCTAGTCCAGGATCATTGATTGATACAGGCTTCCATAGCCTAATTTCTTTGCTTTTGAAGAACTTAGGTTGGGAAGATTTCTGGACCTTAATATACTGAGAGTAAGACCTGAGTTGGATGACTGGTATATGGAGTAGAAGCAGAGGCCATTGAAGTGATCGTTCTCTTCCAGCCACTGCCCTGCTTGCTTTGAAGGGGCAGGAAAACCTGCAGTGTGGAAACACAAACACAAAGTTGACACCTGGTCTCTCTTTCAGGCTTCCTATTGCCTTTGACTTGTTGATACTGAAGCAGAGGTGGAAAGGTTTCCTAAACTGGTGTGTTGTGTCATTAATCCTGTTTTTGGTAAGTGCCTGTAAAAACGCAAAGAGGGAATGGATTGGCCTTACAATAGAAGGGGTGGGTTCCATTAAGAAAATCACATGGAGTTTTTGGTCAGTCCAACCAAAAGCTTCTGGCACTTTAAATAATGGATGCTTTCTTCCAGGTGCCCTTGGTAGTTGTGGACAGCTATTACTATGGGAAGCTAGTAGTTGCACCTCTCAACATTGTTTTATACAATGTCTTCACTTCTCACGGACCTGATCTCTATGGTGAGTTTAAAATAACAAGCCAGGAAGGGAGTCGGCAGTTTTCTTGCTACTGTCTTGCTACCGTGACCCTCCACGTCTTGATTGCCAGTCCTTTTTCTTAAATACTCTAAAGGAAAAGCATCCCCACCCCCCAGGTTCCAAAGGGTTGCAGTTTCAGCTTTTTGCCACAGGATGTCTCTATCGAGGTGGGAATCAGCAGGCCATTGTCGGATTTCTCCACGCTGTGAGTTAAGCTGCTTTTGTTCACTTTCAAGTCCTGTAAACCGTCGTGAGTTGTCTCAGCGTCACAGCAGGGAACTGTTAGTAGCAAACGTGTCTGGATGCTACATGAGTGCAGTGGGAACAAGTGATACATGTGTGTGTTTGTCAGCTTTGAGTTCTTGGCGGTTGTTCCTCACAGTCAGGATGCAGAACCTTGGGAAAGTGGGTAACAGTGCAGAATCCATAGCTCACATTGGGTCTCTGCAGAATTCCTGAGTCCATGCTGTACCTTCGGAATCTCTTTGCTTATCGGCAGCCTATAGCCTGGGCTTTGCTGGCAAGCAGAATCTGAGGTTACCATAAAGGCATCTAATCTGCAGGCAAATAATCTGTTTATAAGGGGTTCCCTGGTACTGGCCATTTAGGATACTGTGTGACCCAAATCTCGGGTCTGAACCTTGATGGTAATGCTGTGGTTTTTGTTTAGGAGCTGCCACTACACTAAGTTGTTCATATCATGTACTTATAGAGCTGAAGAGAAGAATAGTATTATATTTGTAGCAGGTGGAGACTTCAGGGAGATTAGGGTGCAGGGTCCCTGCATCGTCTCTGTCATCTGTTTAAGTCCCATTGAGATATTCTAGAAGGGATTCAGCAGTGGTTAGCAGCAAGGCTTCTTCTGGCGGTGCCCTGCAGGCCATATTTCTTGGTTCATTTGAGGGGCTGTTTTGGGGGTGCTGAGTGGTGATTTGTTACTTGTGCTGTGGCACAGCAGGGCAACAGCTGCTTTGCCATGGTTCTTCGTCTCTGCAGGAAGGCTCTGAAGTCTGTTGCTATGAATTTTCTGTAAGGAAACTCCAGGCTCTGTCTCTGATAGGTTTTGGCATGGGCTTGTGCCTGACCTTTTCCACACTGGAGCATGAGTTGTTTCCATAAGCCTCTAGGGACCAATCTATTCTGAAGTGTATTATTCATAGTGACATTCATTTAACATCCTCAGGCTAGTAAAAGAGCCTGCTTGAAATTGCTTTTTAATGCAATGTGGCCAGGACAACGCTGTATGTTTAGAGAGCTTCAAAACACTTGGGAAAAATAATACTACCAGGGGAGATGAAAGCCTGGCCAATCCCTTTTGGCTTTGGAGCTGGGATTTCCCAACTTTCACATGATGGGAGCAGGAACTGCTGGAGGTTACAGTCATCAACCTATATCATCCTCAGTGTATGCACCACAGTATGTTCCAGACTGCAGACTGGAGTTCTGGAGACAAAATTTGATTTTCTTTCTTTTTTTTGTTGTTAGCAATATAGTGCTTCTGAATAAATACAGTCTGTGCAATGAATATTTCCATGGTGTGGTTAAGTTCTTACAGCCAAGGGAAAGTAGCTTCTAAGCGTATATCCCTAAGCCTGATTGTGAGACTTTGGTATGTTTTTGTGTATGTATGTTCTTACAAAGCACAATTTGCGACAGAAGTTTTGTCCTGATTCCTGTGATCAGAGCCTTGGCTGTGACTTGCAGTGCGATGGCCCTTTGGGAGGCTTTGTTCAGCTTGGGTGGAATGTGCTGGAGCTGTTTATATGACACCTTTCTCTGTTGAGTCCTGGCTCTTAAGTAGAGTGAAAATAAATGAAACGCAGAAAGCAGACTGTTTATTATACTAGCACTGAATCGGACTTGCTTAGAATGAGGGCTGTGACTCACGATCAAATTATTGCTGCTTAGTTACTGCTTAACAGCTGAGCTACAGTTTCTCTCTGCGTGCAGGCTTTTAGCCTGTGACAAACATAGAGTGGGGCACCTTAGCTTAAGCCTTTTTTACAGCTCCTCTGCTTTGTCCTGAGCCGCCCTCACCATTGCTGTGGTCAAGCTACCGCATGGTAGCTTGTTAAGTTCTATTAGTTTATGTGTGAGTTAGATTTCTAGAATTGCTCCCAGAGCCTGTCACAGAACACAAAATTCAAAACAGTTTCTGGCTCAGTGTCTGACAGTGCTTCCGGTTGGTTATCCCCATGGAACCATAGCACCATGAACTGACTGGGCCACAGTGTTCTTCCCACTGCTTTCATCAGCCTCTCCTACAGCCCATATCCTCTCAGCTCTAGCATATGGGATACTTGCAGGAAGTTGAATCTTCTGTCATGTTCTGAAGACGATGCTGTGGGAGCATGTTCCCATCAGTACTGTGCATGGAGAGTTCTTTAGTCTCCCTTCCTGCTTGAAAGACTTTTTTTCTGGGCCAGGACTTGTATGCAATGGGGTGGTTCTTTTTCTGTGTTGCAGTTCTTTCTGAGACCACCTTGAGTTGTTGTGGATAACAATAATAAAAGCATTTTGCCCTGGGAGGCATTGAGACTGAATGCCTCTGAATGGGTGAGTCATCACATTGACCAAGCCTATTACTTTTTGCCTGGTGTCTGTGAATTACTTAACTTGCCTGTGTAATGCACTGTTCTCCTCTCACATTTTATTTCCTTTTTTTTCCCTCCCTCACCCAGAGAAGAAAATTGGAGATGGAGGGGAGATTCCAGTGCTTAATCTTAAGGGCAATTCAATCACACTGCAAAATTATCTGAGAAATTAGCCTTTTTGTTAAAGCTGTGCTTCAGACCAGCTGACCTCTTTATTAGCAGAGTCCTTCAGGACACTTCTGGGCCTTTAAGGCTGTATCTAGATTGTGGAAGAGGTGTGCTTCGTGAAGTGTCCTTCATTTCTGAGTCCCAGGCTACCATATGAGAGACCAGACTAGAGAGAGCCATAGTTAATTTCCTTTACTTTCCATAGCAGCAGAAGGGTGACAGTATGGCCCCAGGTACTATCCTTTAAAGATTCAGGACTTGGCTGTGCTGTGCAGCTTAATTGTAGCCAGAAAACATTGCAGGGTAACAGTTTATATCAATTTAAGAAGCTTTCTGTCTCATCCTGGCACCTTCTGTGTTAAAGTGGCTGTTGTTTATAGCATTGGGAGTGGGGAAGCAGGCTATGGAACCCAATTCCAGTCCTTTTTTATATAAGGAGAGGCCTTGGTGCTCCACAGAAGTAGTTACTAGAGTGGCTTATCCAGTGTTAACCCTGCTTTAAGTCTTTAGAAACCTGTACTATTGCTTCAGAAGAGAATTTGGAGGTGGCAGGGCTGGAAAGAAACTAAAACCCCCTTTACACGCACTTTTTGTAGATGTCCACTGGAAGGTTTACAGTGTGATATCCCAGACTGTCTCAGGTTTTCCCTAACAGACATATCCTAGTCAGCAGCCCTGATTCCTAGGAAAGGTAGTACACTTCAGTCCTAAAATTATCTGCCTTCTGCATGTGTTCAAGATCTGTCACAGTGATTACTCAGAATTGCAATCCTTAAATATGGAGAGTCACCAACAGAGTCAAGAGGAGGAAGGGATGTTGGCACTATTGCAATATTGCCATGCAGATAGCTCTGGCATGTCCATCACTTGACATGATCTTTCAATCTGCTGTGTCCCATATTCAGGCTTTCACAGGCTGAGGATTGTGCTCATGTGGGACTTACAGGAATTATGAGGCAGGTAGAGGGAGAGAGAAGGTGAATTTCTAATAATTCACTCCCTTAAGGCCCCCTACTTCCCAAAATCCAAATCTGTAATTGCTGTTTGCTTTCACTGCTAATAACTAAAGGTTTCCTAAGTGAACCTCAGTTACTTGGATTTGGCCTTAGTAACTCCAACGACATGTTTCTGACATTACTAGTGCAGCTTCTAATCACATTTAGCTGTAGGAGCTGCAGAGGTTTCAGGTTTTCCTTGCTGCTTTTCAGTTGTCTGATTAATTTCAACATGGACCCTATTTAAGTGGCTCTGATTGCAGGAAATTGCTGCGGCATGTGACACATGTCACAACAGTGCAGTGATTAAAGCCCCCGCTTGTCATTTACGGACTGATTGAGCTAATCACACTGAGAGAATGGCAAATGTGTGGAGAAGAACTGGCATTCCTTATTGTTCAGGACTTTAAGTATCCTGAATTAAGAGTCCAAATAAATGACAACTGGACTGGAATTTCTTTCAATTTACATCCTTAGAAGCTTGCAACTAATACCCAAGTATGTCATGTTAGGAGGCAGAGTTGGCTTGCTTCTGTTTGAAGCTACACTGTAAGAACAAATTGAAGTAGAGACATTTTAAATAGCGTTGACTCTAAGGAGGTACCAAAACTAGCATTTGGATTAACTTCAGTGGCAGTCTTTGTTGGGGTGAAGTGTGAATGTGAACTCTTTTTCCTGTTCTTTTTTAGTACATTTTCTATTTCTTTCTAAGTGGAGTATATATCATCACTCCAGAATTATAGTGATCTCTTATTAACATTGTGTGGTTTTGTGTTATTCCTCTGTTACTTCTCTGCAATTAGAATGAATTAATTTGGAGTCAAATTTCCTAGTTTTATAAGTTTCCATCTCTACTTAATTGCTGTGTAAGCTTTCTTAATGCAAGGGCGAATTCTATGTCACAGAACTCTGCTGGGCAAGTGTTGTGGCTTAGCACCAGTAAGCAACCAAGCCCCATGCAGCCGCTTGCTCACTCCCCCCTGGTGAGACGGGGGGAGAGAATCAAGAGTAGAAGTGAGGAAACTCATGGGATGAGATAAAGACAGTTTAATAGGTGAAAGAAAAGCTGTGTGTGGAAGCAAAGCAAAACAAGGAATTAATTCACTACTTCCCATCAACAGGCAGGTGTTCAGCTATCTCCAGGAAAGCNTACTTAGCAACAGCTAAAACATCTGTGCATTATCAAACTGTTTCTGGCACAAATCCAAAACACAGCCCCATACTAGCTACTACGAAGAAAATTAACTCTTTCTCAGCTGACACCAAGACAGCAGGGCTGACTCTTAGAATGGCCTGTGATTCCTGAGCAGCGGATGTGATAGTGACTATGACCCAGTGAAAAAGGAATGAGAAAAATAATTTCTGAAAAGAAAGACAATGAAGTTTCTTGGGCAGACATGATTGTGAGATACGCTGGTGCCTTTGCGTGGCTATTGACTAACTCTCCTGCCACTGTTATGGCATTTGTATGGGTGAGGGGTGGTACCATGAGACTGCTTTGAGATGGCTCAGGCTCATTCCATGGGCCTGCATCCTCTGTCCAGCTGCAAGATCTTCTGTCCACACCCTTTCCATTCTTTGGTTCCAATATGCTTTCAATGGGAAGAATTGATGTCTGCTGCTGATTATCTCAGTCTGTTTCAGGCAGAGAAGGAGCGAAGCTGCTGTCAATTCTAGATCTCATACACGCTTACATTTAAAAACTCTGTTTCCTTCTCTCATCCTTAGGTGTGGAACCCTGGTCCTTCTATTTCATCAACGGCTTTCTGAATTTCAACGTGGCATTTATTTTGGCACTGCTTGTGCTACCACTGACTTGTCTCATGGAGTGTCTGCTTCAGAAATTTCATGGTGAGTGCAAGACAGCTGTGAGAGCCAAACACAGACAGCCCAGATCTCAGCCTTGTTACTAAAGGGAGAGCTTGCCTGCCAAAGAGCAGCTTTCCTTTATTGGAAGTGAAACTAGGTTCAGGGAAAGTCTTTGGAGTAATAGGAAAGTTCCTAGAGTTAAATACTAAGTTCAGTATTGATTGTACAATGGAGTTGCTGCGTAGAAAGAATGTGCAGTGACTGTCTGCAAAAGGGCAGAAGCACGTTTTTCTCTGTAAGGATGGTTCCTGTGTTCCCTACTTCCACCTCAAGAACAATTAAGGCTGAACAACCCACACCCAGAGTAAGCTTAACAAGTTGTATGGTACATAACCTTCAGCCAGACATGCAAATGCATTAGAAATAGCCCTGTCAGAAATCTTAAGGGGGAAATAAGCTATGTGCTCATTGTTGTTCCATCTTACCTGCAGCTGGAAATGGTAGCCTTTAGAGTTATTTGGGGAACCTTTTGCTGGCTCTTCTATTGTTACTTTTTTATAGCACTGCCAGAATGTTTTCTGCAGCAGCTTAAGAGAACAGAGTTATTTCCTTTTTGATTGTTGGGGATGAGCCTACAAAGAGGCATCCTCTGGTCTCTGCTGCTGCCACCCATGTTGGGATTGAACCTGGACTCCTCTGTGCACTGTGAAAGGCACTCTTTAACTCTCAGGACTGAGCCCTGGCAGGACAGTCTTGTTATCTCATGCTTTGGGAAGTGTCCTCATAGGTGTGGATATATTGAGAGTAGAGAGAGGAGGAATCAGAATATTCCCTACTTCACGTTGGGCTTTCTCTTAAATCAGAGATTCTCTTAAATCTCTGACATCAGTTTAAACACATGACATTTGGCAGGTGACTCTAGAGAGGAAAAAGGTGTTGCGGAAGTGTGAATTCTTCTCTGCCATTTTCCTAAGGAGGATTCATTAAGCATCAGCAGCAGCTTCCAGATTCATCAGTCCAGTTAGTGCTTCACTCTGATTTTTTTTTTTTACTTTTTTTTTAACTGAGTGCAAGAAACAATAACATTATTATCCTTGCTGAAAATATTTTAATATGCATTTGCTTATACCTGTTCCTTGGATATGACTGACATACTGTCAGAAACCAGTACAAGCTCAGTAGGAGATCCTGTAAATGCAAGATTTCCTGCTGTTCACTTGGTGTTCTTGTATGTAACAGCAGAAGCAATTCTGCCAAGTGCTTTGTTCTTCTTGTCTGTGAAATGCTGTTAGCTTAATTGCTTAACTCTGCTGTTGGGAGTAGCAAGGGGCAGAAAAGGGACTGAAAATTGTCAGGCACTGTAGAACTCTCCTCAGTGTGACTAAAATTCAGGGTAATTGTTGTTATTTTTGAATCAATTATTTCCTCTGTTAATCAGAAGGTGCTCGAGAGACTTCTCATGCTGTTATTTTTGTAATGAAGCAATGAAGGTGGAAACTTGAGTTGCTAAACAACCATTTGTAAGTGGAAGGGTAGGTCCAGATGAGATCCTTTATGATCTTTCTATGTATAGCATAATAGACAGCAGGAATTCTAGTACTTCTGACTACTGATTTAGACATGACAATTCTTGATGGGTTTTGTCCCTTGCTTGGATTCAGTAAAGCAGTCTCTTATTCTCTGCTTTTGGTCTTCTAAAGTCTGTTGAAATTGTTGGCATTGTAGGAATTTACAAAAATTCTCAAATAAAAATGCTATACTGACTTTTGGGACATATTATCTGAATTTTGGCAGTACAGCTGCTCAGAACATGGTGTTTGTGTCTGAAGAATCACAGAATCACAGAATGGTAGGGGTTTGAAGGGACCTCCGGAGATTATCTCGTCCAACCCCTGTGCTTGAGCAGGCACACCTAGAGCAGGGGGCACAGGACCGCGTCCAGGCGGGTTTTGAATATTTCCAGAGAAGCAGATTCCACAGCCTCTCTGGGAAGCCTGTGCCGCTGCTCCGTCACCCTCACAGTAAAGAAGTTTTTCCTCATATTCAGGTGGATCTCCCTGTGTTCCAACTTGTGCTCGTTGCCCCTTGTCCTGTTGTTGGGCACCACTGAAAAGAGTCCAGTCCCATCCTCTTGACACACCCACCCTTTAGACATTTATAAGCATTGATAAGTTCCCCCCTCAGCCTTCTCTTCTCCAGGCTAAACAAACCCAGGTCTCTCTCTCAGACTTTCCTCGTAAGAGAGATGCTCCAGTCCTCTGATCATCTTAGTAGCTCTCTGCTGGACTCTCTGCAGTAGTTCCCTGTCTTTCTTCAACTGGGGGGCCCAGAAGTGGACAGAGTACTCCAGATGTGGTCTTACTAGGACAGAGTAGAGTGGGAGGATAACCTCCCTTGACCTGCTGGCCACAGTCCTTTTAATGCAGCCCAGGATACCATTGGCCTTCTTGGCCCCAAGGGCACAGCGCTGGCTCATGGTCAACCTGCTGCCCACCAGCACTCCCAGGTCCTTCTCAGCAGAGCTGCTTTCCAGCAGGTCAACCCCTGTACTGGCACCTGGGGTTGTTCCTCCCCAGGGGCAGGACCTTGCACTTGCTTTTGTTGAATCCCATGAGGTTCCCCTTGGCCCAGCTCTTCAGCCTGTCCAGGGCTTGCTGGATGGCAGCACAGCCTTCTGGCGTATCAGCCACTCCTCTCAGTTTTATACCAAAAGAATGGGCTTTTGAATGTGACATAAGATTGTGCCAGATGGGGAATAGGATAAATCCCACATTCTTACATTACTTCTTTGCTGAGTGTTTGTTTCTTTCAGTTCAGAATCTGGGCCGTCCGTACTGGCTGACACTAGCTCCTATGTACATTTGGATCATGATTTTCTTCAGTCAGCCCCACAAAGAAGAGAGGTTTCTCTTTCCCATCTATCCCCTCATCTGTCTCTGTGGTGCTGTGGCTCTGTCTGCTCTTCAGGTAAGTTTTAGTGGAACATGTGTTTTTAATGAGCTCATACCTTTAGGAAGCATAACTGCTAGTTGACTGCTTTAATACTGCTTCCTAAAGTTCGGAACACCTGCAGAATATATGTGTCTGTGACACAATCTACAGTTGATTACACACTTCAGGAGTGTCCTATGCATAACTTTTGATCTTTGTCTTTAATCTGTTAGCTGGTACAGTTTTCATTTTTGAACCGTGTTTCACGGATAGACTCTAGAAGAAAAATGCACAGCCATTCTAAAACTGAAGCGTATGTGTGTGTGCGTTGCTGATTTAAAAAGTTAAACCATAATATTTCTGTGTAGGTTGATTGAGTGTATGTGGAATACTATTAGCCCTCTGTAAGATGTGACATAAAAGCAAAAATATTTGGGATTTCCCTCCCGAGTGTCATACAGAATGAGTTTATCAAAAAATCTTGGATTTCGGTGAAGACTGCTTAACAACCCAGCAAATAAAGATCAAATTTCATGGCTTTATAAGGTGATCACATTAGGAGCTTGTCCTAGATTGTGTGAAGTGATAAATGGTTGAGAATATTTCTTTGCCAATAATTATTTTGTAACGACTTTGAGTTGTTCTCCCATCCCAAGTGGGTACATCTGGTGAGGAGCAGTTGTGTTGTTGTGCTGATACAACACAATGCCCAAAAGATGTCATGAGGATTAGTAACTTGCTTACAGCATTGTGCCTCCTTTGTCTGCTGTTAGGCAAGCTTTAGCGGGCAGGAGTGTGTGTGTGTGTGTAGGAAATGCATTTTCCTAGTAGGACTTCTTCACTGATTTGAAAAAGGAAAAGTGATCTTGTTTGGGCATCAGGAAATTGCGTTGGACGTTTGGAAGAGCCAAAATTGGATATTTAGTAAATATCACCTGAAACACTTCATAGAGTAAAGCACTAATATAGATTGATACAAACCTTCCCAAAGCTCAAAATTATTCATCTTTCTTCTGTTAAAGAGGTGCAGGAATGCAGTCACTTGTCCCTGTTAGAGCCTGTTCCAGCTCTTTGGCCTCATTCTGCTGTTACTCCTCTGGCCTGCAATGCACCACTGCTGGCTGTTCTTGTCCTGGGCTCCCCATCAACATTGCTTGCAGCCCTTGAATCACTCTCACTCTTCCCCTGGTCGGTTGCTCTTCTGACTGTTATCTCCCATCACTGCTGATGCTTTGCAGTGCTAAGCTGGAGCACCCCAAATGAGTTTCAGTCCTTGCATTCGTACAGGACCAAGCTCTGCAATGTCAGCAGTTTTATGGCTCTGACTGAGAATTACTAAGTGCTTTCAGAACATTCATCAGAGGGCAATGGTTTAGGACCTTTGCCAAATATGGCTTTAGAAAAATCTAGTGTATATTTCTGTCCTGCATATTTTAACACTGTTTGATGACATTTTGTCCAGTATTCAGTATCCAGCTGAGAATTTAGAACCGATTGTCCACAAGTAGTAGAAGCTTGTCAGAGTCTACTCCTCCAAACCACGTGGATCGGGCTGTTATGAGAAAAATGCAAACAAGACAAGAGGAACAGAAACCAGATTAGGAGAGGAAATGAATAATTACTTCTGCAGAGAGGCAGAGCAGGAGGGAGGCACCAAGCCAAGTATTGGATATAGTTCCTTCTGGGTATTCCCAGAAAGGCTTTTAAATTAAAAAAACCTAAATGGCTTTTCTTTTAACAGTTTCAGAGTGGCTTGTGTTTAAAGGTGGATGCAGAATGTGCTGTGTGTTCTTTTATCCACTTCAGAGCTGTAGTTTGTGCAGACAGGGTAAACAACCATAGGCCACTCAGTAAATCTGGGTCATGGAACTTCTGTTAGAGAGGAAGTCAGTCCAGCACTGAAAATTACATCTGTCTGTGACGGGAAGTTCTACAGAAGTGTCTGAAAGGAACGCTGCTGGTTCACCTGGAAATAACCAAGCTGGAGCCCTGGTAGAGAGGACTTTACAGCTTGACTAGAGGCCTTCTAGGGAAAAGAGCTGAAAATGTCTTTAAATACCCTAGATTATCAGTTAAGAAATGTGACTGAACCATGTGAGCTTCTGTGCATTTTTTATGGGTCTGAATGAAAAAATGAAGACCAAAGATCTGGTGGGAGATGCAGGCACTACTGTAAGGTCCTTATGAAAACCAGAATTTTGCTAAACATAGCAGAGTTTGAGTAATTTCATGGTGTGGTTTTTTTTTTTTCCTCTTTCCTCAGAAATGTTACCACTTCATATTTCAGCGCTACCGCCTGGAACACTACACAGTCTCCTCCAACTGGCTGGCTCTGGGGACTGTCTTTCTCTTTGGCCTTTTGTCATTGTCACGCTCTGTTGCCTTATTCAGAGGTTGGTATTTTAGGCTTGTTCTGTGCTTTCCTGGTTATTGGTCTTGGCAAGTCTTAAGGCCTGGCAAAGTTGTGCTGCTTTGACTATAGCAGCACAGTAGAAAAAAGGAATCTTGAAAGTTTGGATGTCATTGTTGCAGGGAAAGTAATAAGTTCTAATGGTTACCATAAATAAATGATTATGTGTGTGTATATGTCTATGCACATGCGCATTCATACATGTATGTAGGAATATATATATGTATTCGTGTATCACTAGAATTTTCACAGTTGAAAATCTGCTGCTCTTCACCTGCAGCCAGTACAAATATACTGATATAAAACCTGTACTCAGACTAGGATTAAAGCAGATACTTTAACTTTGAAACATATGATCCCACTTGAAGAAACAGTTTCCCATGTAAAACCTGTAATTAGGTGCATGCGTCTTTAATGGAGATGGATTAGATATGGTCCTTAAGTACTTTATTGAATCAGAGCCATGCAGTGAACCTTCCCACCTCATCAATATTTTTTTTGCTTGATCGTAGCCATTGACAATCAGGACAGGAGAATGTGAATAAAGGTGGTAGGGTACAAGCACTTCTAAAAGGAGGGGGAGTTTTGGAATCCAGCCACTTTTTAGCGTAGACTAACCAATTAATTTTTATTCAAGAAGTTACCAGTTAAAAAGTTATGTATGAACAATTTTTTGTAGTCTTTCAGAAGTAGTCATGTAAATATCACCTATATCTTTAGCCTTATTTACAACTTTCTTCCTTCCATAGGCTACCATGGGCCTCTGGACCTGTACCCAGAATTTCACAGGATTGCTACTGACCCAAGTATTCACACTGTGCCGGAGGGGAGACCGGTTAATGTCTGCGTGGGAAAGGAGTGGTACAGATTTCCAAGCAGCTTTCTCCTGCCAGATAAGTAAGTTGTTTAATGTAAAAAGTACAATTTGATGAGATTCATAAGGAGGGGCACTTCTTGTAAGAAGTATTTATGGGAGTAACCTTCAAGACCTTTTATCTCTGTTGACACCAGCATATCCAAAACAAAGGATTCCAAAGTTGTTGTCAGCAGATTATGCTGGCTGCAAGCTACTGAAAATTTGTGGTGTGACTGCTCCTCTAACAGGGCTGTCTACCCTCAGGAATGAAATGTCCTTTATGCTTTTGGTTTTCTCCACACAAAATGTTACTAGCTCCTGTGTTTTCCTGATGGGCTTTCTGACACTGTTCTCTGCAGTTGGCAGCTCCAGTTCATCCTGTCAGAATTCAGGGGCCAGTTACCAAAACCGTTTGCCAAGGGACCAATGGCCACACGGATCATTCCCACTGACATGAATGATCAAAACAAGGAAGAGCCATCTCGATATGTAAGGATTATATTGCTGTTTTCTTTTCCTTACCTTACTATATATAATTTGTATTAATAGAATGCATATGATTGGGTCTCCCCATTTTGTTTCCTGGGGACCATCCAAGTTACAGAACAATAATAGGCTCTCTACAACACTTGGAAATATCCCTGTTTATGTGAGTGGTTTCTGTTTGCATTTCATCTGTCTGTTATTTGTTTAAAGACAACAACAACAACAATAATAATAATAGTAATTCCTAGTTATTGCAATTTTGGGTTTAGAATAATGTGTTACTGTGATCACAGGAAAGTGAACTGAGTGAGTAGTTTGACATTTTTCTTTGTAATTTCCTTTCTTTTTAAATATAAATGCATTAATCATATTTGCAACTGAGGAGGAACTTAGTTTGGAACTTCACTGAAACAATTACATCGGTGATTACAGTGGGATTCTGTTATGATAATGTATACTGCTTACTTTTCCTGGTTGTATTGTGTTATCTAAACAAAACCAGTGCACACATAAGAATATTTTAAAATTATTGTCAGCTAACTTCTTTAAATTATTTAGCAGGTTAAATCGTAGCAGTGCACTACATATTCTTTGTGGTGCACTAGATATTTAGTCATCCTTTCTTTTTTGTCCTAAGGGTTGAATGAGAGGAACTGCCAAGAAATGCATAGTTCTTTCTTCATTCTCTCTTAGCACCTTGGAGGATAGCTTTGGTGTGTCCATCAGTATATAGGAAGCCCTCACGTGTAATGGACCAGGTCTCTGGTTTACATGAGTGGCTCTATCCTGGCTGAAGACAGCAGACATATGCTTGTTTATGTGGCTCATGACTTTGGCCTGTTAGACATTGTGCAAGCACTTGTGATCTGCTCCCAGAAGGGGATGGAAGACAGTACTATAACACAGGAGCAAACTGTGGGTAAAAGTAGGGGTCAGTCTTCTAGGTTAAAGCTCTCTTATTTTGAGCCTCATTATGCAGTTACTGGAAACGGGAAGGAGCTGTGTTCCCACCTGAGAGAAGCTGTCTGCTGCAGTGCATTTAATTTACAAAGTCTTTTACGTGGTGTATTTTTAGCACAGACAGCTGGCTGGTGCACAGCCTGTGACTAATGGAGCAAAACACACTTTTGTTTCATGGTTGTTTCTTAATGTCACTCTACAATTTTGTCATTCTCATGCAAGCAAAAGGGCCGAG
>VZTV01111858.1:0-10630 GCA_013400875.1 Anhinga rufa
CCGTCCAGCACAGGCACCGGTGCCGCCCCGTCTCACCTGCAATGGCCTCCGCACGGCGTCCCTGCGCGTCCTCAGGAGGCACCAGAAGGCACCTGTGCAGAAGGGCTCGGGGCAGAGGGGCTGCAGGAGGCATGTGAGGCCACGCGTGGGGCCTGGCTGGTCTCTTCACCGGTTTTTAAGGCACTTACGAAGTCCTGCAGAAAGCGCCCGAACACCACATACTCCCCGCCATACCTCCCAGCCTGTTCCTCGCGCCCAGGTCCTTCGTGGTGGCTTTGCTCTTGTCAGCAAAGTTTCCCTGATTTACCACAGTGGAGGAGCACAGGGATGAATAAAAAAAAAAAAAAAAGAAGAGTATTTTGTGCTGAGATATAAAGTAAAAGTCAATTTGATTCTTATTAAAAAAAATAAATAATGAGGGTATGACTGAAAAGTTCTTCTCCAGAGAATAATTCTGACAGGATTGAACCAAACCTTGTCTTTTCTGTCATTGGTTTGCAAATGGGAAAACTCCTGGATGCTCTGGATATCTCCCGAGCCCCTCTTAAAAGCAATCTCTCCCTTTCCGTCGGCGGGACTGTTCACCCGAACACAGCCGTCCCTGGCCCCAGGGTCGGGCTCTGCTCCCCCAGCAGCCTCGCCCCGCCAGCCAGCACCCCTGCCCACCGGAGAGGCCGCCGGAGCGTGGGGATGCCGGATTTCCAGCCAGTTGTTCTGGGCTGTGAGTGCTGACACCTCCACCTTTCATCGTGTCCTTAAACCGCGTGGCTTGAGAGGCGGCAGCCTTTATGGCCTGGCCTGCTTGTTTAAGGTAATTACTACATGTATTTCCTCCCTGCTGGTTCTGCTGAAGCAGAAAAGGCTTTGGCCTTCACTATACATAATAAAGAAAAAAAAATCTGATTCATAAACACCGCTTTTTCTATACTTTCAAAGGCAGGTTGTAGGGTGAGAGTCAGGAGAATGGTCCCTATTTGGCAAGCAAGCTAATAATGGCGAAGTTGCTGGAGGGAAATCTCTTGTGGAGTCTCCCTGAGCTGGAAGGATGCAGAGCACTCTTTGTTCCCTTGCTAGTAAACAATAAACCTTCAAAGATACTCTGCTGTCCCCACCACTCACCCCTCTATGGGATATTAAAAACAAAACAAAAAGCTGCCCAATTGAGTGTAGAGTGGATTTAATTTCAGAGAGGGTGGGAATTTGTGACTTTTTAGAGACACTTAGTATTAATTAAAATCTATGCAACCCGAAGAGATATATGGCACTGTTTTTCCAAGAGGGTGAAGTCTGATCAGCAAGTGATTCATTACCATGTTAAAATATGCTTTTTGATTCTTAAAGTTCAGTGTGTAGCACTGATGGAAAACAATTGTTTGTGCCCCATATAGCAATGAAGGCTCGAGTGACTTTAAAATACAAAAACCTCCACAATATACTAAAAAATACATGTTTATGTTTTCCAGTGAAATCTTAAAAATAAGACTTCTTTTAAAAGTAAACTGTGGTGGAATACATATAAGTAATATGGAAATTCTCCATTTAAAATCTACCTCACAGTCAGCAGTGTGTTGATTTGAAATGCTTTGCCTTTCTAACTGTTCCCCTCCTCCTAATAAGCACTGCATCCAATTTGTATGTTATTCTGATGAAATGGTTTAAGCGAGAGAAAATGAGTAGTTTGAAAAATAAAGGAAGAAATGAAGTGCTATCATTGAAATCTTTATTTATGTGAAAAGAAAGGGCTAAAACATTACCTCAGAATTCAAGATTACAACATCAGTAGGATATAAAGTAAATCCATTCTAGTAGTGAAACATCAGAAACCATAATCCTTTTTCAAAGACCTTTTGTTATTTTAATGTCTGACAAATTATGCTTTTTTAAAAGAAGAAAAACACTTAGATTTAAGAGGTTTCTTTTACTTCAGTAAAAGTAGTTTCACTATTTAAAAGTTTTAATTTTCTGTAACCAATAGTATTTACTATGCTGGCTAAGTATTAACACAAGAGTAAGGTTATTTTAGCCTCAATAGGACTGAGTACAAAGTTGCCACCAAAGACTTTTGCATCAAGTTGTTATGGCAACTTAGTGTTCTAAAAAGTATTAAGTTTGAGCAATGGGTTTTGTTTTGTTAATTTGGTTGCTTTTCCTTCAAGTTTTGAAGTTGTTAAGTGTTATAAAAATGTTGCATCATTATCATTCAAGTGGCGGGAGGTCTCAGAACATATTTAAAACTTGTTTATGTTGCAAGATATTCCAAGATGATGTCCAAGGACCCCCATCCCTGCCTTTAGGGGGAACCCCCTGACCTCAGTTGAGCACAGGAGTCATTCCACAGTGTTCCTAGCACTAAGAAACAAGGACAAAAAGAAACAAACTACATATTTACCTCCAATGTACTAAAGGAGTGACAAGATGAATGAAGGGATGGAAGAAGGGACCTTTCTGTTGTGCATTCAGCATCTCTTTTGTGTGCTCATGTTGAAAAGCATCAAGAATAGGATGCTTATTGGTATTCTGGACTCTTGACACCACATGAAGAAATAAGCACCTGAGAGCTCTGCAACCAAAGGGCAGGTTTTGACTGGTGCAGACATGGCAGGAAATGGTTGCAAGAAGCCCATTTTAGGTCCTGTGCTGCAGGTAGGGAAGAGACAGAATTATAGTTGTAAAAACCCATAACAACAAGAGCTCCGGATCGCATATTGTCACAAGCCATTTGCAATAGCCCTCCTGAAATGTCCCTGATGCAGCAAGTTCCAGCTCTGAAGGCCCTTGGTCTCCTAACCCAAACCCTGACCCTAACCCTGATCCTAACCTTACCCTGTAGCGCAGACTCTCCCATCTCCAAATGCACTGTGAGCTACGGCTTCATCCTGACTCCAGCGCTTGTCCCACCTTGCCATTTTGGGCAGGGGGGCACTGGAGCTCAGCCTGAATGAGTAGGAACGGTCAGTCATGCAAATTGAGCAGAGTGTCCTGGGCTGACTTCCCCGGGGCAGCCTCACGGGTGTATGGCCAGGTATCTCTGTTGGTTTCACCTCAGTCTGGGTTTGGGGGCTTGAATATGTGTGGTAGAAGAGGGGAAAATAAGAGAGTAAGTTAATTGTGTGTCTCGTTGGAGGAGCCCTTTTTTTCCATATTGATAAAATTTCAGATTTTTTTAGTGAAGTTGGAAACGACGGGGAGATTGTGTTGGTTTTTATCAAAACTTTGGCTTATTGTTTTTCCTCACCAGGTCTCTCAAGTCTTTCCTAGTTTTCCTGCTAGCCTCTTTTTAAATGGAAAGGTGGATGGAAATAAACTGAGGAAGTTCAAAAGAAAACCGAAATTTTCAAAAATAAAAACCTGACATCGATGTGCCTGTAATAGATTTAGAGGGTAACAAAAATAATTTGGTTTTAAAATCTGAAATTGTTTTGACATTTAAAACCATATTTTTCTTTCTTTTTCAGAGGGGGATCAATCTACTACAATCTACCTGCATTGTAGTAATTTTCCTAGAAGGCAAACAAAATGAGAAGCTTTGTCTACCAAATACTGCCAAAGACTTCTTGCATGAACTTGGGCAAATCATTTAATTTGCCAGTTTCTCAGTGCGCTGTTTGTACAATGAGAACAATGCTACTTCCTTTTTCTCATCCTTTGTCTTGTTTATTGAGATAGTCACTACTCCAGGGAGTACGCAATCTCTAATTATGAACAACTAGCATAATAGCACCCTGATCTCTAGGACCTACCGCAATACAAAGAACTAATAATCATCGCAAGTCTTCTGTTCTGATGCATGATCTGCAAGAGCTATGAATACTAACATATGCTGGAAAGTTCTGTTTAATTTAAACTCTTCGAAAGAAAATAAAAGCCTGTGTTTCCCATTGCTGCCATTTATACAGGCTTATACTTTCCAGGAAGCTTCTGCCATTACGTGTCTTCCTTCACCTTTTCAAATCAGAAATAAAAGTCTCACTAAATAAAATAAAGATTATGAATGGCCAGTCTTTTCCTTCCTACCAGTTATTGTCACCCAGGAACATGCAGCAAAGGATGTCTACGTTATCATTTAGTTTCACAGAGATCTGCAGAGATCTGACAGCTGCTGGCCATATGCTTAATCCTGAAAGGAATTATCTATGTTCTGTGTTGCCTGTACATGTCTGATTCCCTGTTTATGTATTTTTACTTGATTATAGCATATTATAAATCCAGCTAGCTTAACTTTTATGGTTAGTATCCAAATCCTCCAGTTTTTGAGGGTGTTTTTTTATTCAAATGTAATTCCACTGCCATTGTGGAAAATTCACGCAGAAACAAATGGGATGAAAACAGTAAGATTTCATACAAATGTATCCAACACAAAACAAAACCTCTATGGAATTTCATTTACAATGACATCCCTTCTTTAGAGTTTGCTTTTTTTAAGATTTGATAGCATTTCATCGCAGACAGAATCTCCCATCAGCTTCCACGGCCCTGTCCAGAACCCTTCTCCACCAAGTCACCCGTATGGCTTCCACCACCGAGATCCCCAGCCATCGCAAGTGTGGGCATGTATTCCTTCACTCCCCTTGCCACCCCTTATACAAGGGGACTGTGAAGCAGGGAATGAAGTGGATTGCTCACAGTCAGAGGAAATAGCCGACCTGGGAATTGAGTTCCAGTTGCTCAACTCTCTAACAGGAGCCAAACCACAGGCTATTGTTCGCTATTGAAGCCTGTGGACATCTCCAGATATTTGAAGTCAGATTTTATGAGCGGTCTCGCTACGCACATACCCATGTTAAAATTACACAACATTGTACGACACCAAGGCAGGCTTTTATACTTCTAGGCCATGGTAAATCTTCACCACAAAAGCATTCTAAAATGCCTTTTACATAGCAGGCTTATTTTTCAGAACGCAAGAACATATCCCTTGGGGATGCAGATTGTTTCCTTAGGACTCAACTTAAGCGTTCCCATGTGGTAAAATGAAGTAGGAGGATCCAGTGAAAGGAGCTCTCACTTCTCATTTAATTTACTACCTAATACTCAGCAGCCCAAGATTTATAAGACACTACAGAACTGTCTACATGTTTCCCCTTGTGGCAGATAGCAGATAACTGTTAATAGACTTGCTTAGAAAGTTTATTTAAAGGAAGAACTTAACTGTATTATTTTTCATGGAGGTGTGAACATTGCCTAAGGAGCTTAAGTCTGCATGCGTAGTATAATCAGATAGGTTCATGAGGATGCTAATGTGCATTAATATGAAACTCCAAAACCAGCTTTCACTGGTATACACAGATAGGGCCATTTTGTAAATAATGCCCTTTCTGATATTGCAGAGTTCTGGGATTGCTGAACATATTATTATTTCCAAGTATAATAATATTAACCCATAATACACACCCTCTTCATCTTCTTTCTGCAGCTCCTGTAAAATGAACAACAAAACCGCTCATGCAGAATCCAGTCTCCTCTGCAGCTGCACCTGGCACCTGCCTTGGAAGGATTTTGTCCACCCTTCTAGACAGGACCATGCAGCCGTTGTAGGAAAGTGAAGGTGCTAGAGGGGCTCTATTTTCACTTGTCAGATGTACCCATGTACTTTCAAACACTGCCCTGGTCCTAACTTAAGTCTTTACTGCTCCCTGTAAGAGCAACAGCGAGGAGCTCGCTGGGTGGGACTGGGCTCTGGTTTCTGCGCACTGCAGCGTAGCCGTCTGACCCCGTTCCCTGCTATTGAGCAACCTCAGCATCTTGGGCCTTCAGTAAGAGAGGAAGGTGCACACAACGCTGCTCAGCACTTTCCAGGATTTAACCCACACTGCACACGCTGTGTGGCAATGAAAACGTGATTAAAGGAGCATATATTACATTATGTCCAGCCTTAGAGAAATATTTTAATGGAATAAAGAAAGAGCCGTACATTTTCTTTTTTTGGTTTAGATGTAAGCTTCACCTCCTGGTAGTTACAACCTAAAGCCCTCCGATATTGGGTTTGCTAATAGGATCCAGACAATGAAGCTGACTACAGGGAAAAGCAAGAGACTGTTTTAGTTTGACCAGACAAGGAGAAGAAAAGACCCAGCTTGATAAATGGTGAGAAGTATATTAGATGTTAAAAAATATTTCATTTTTAATAATCCTAGGTGTTACTGACAACCCAGGTAAAAAGCAAAGTTAATTTCTTCAAAATATATTTAAACTGACAGTATCCCTTTAATTAAGTAGCAATTTAGATTTCCCTCTCCTCCACATACAAAGCTTTAATGAAACATGAAAGCCACAAAAGAAATTTGCGTGTGTTTCATGGCAAGGCGTGAGGAATGATTTTCTGTTTAAATTCACAGACAGTAGCTATAAAATAACATTTAATATTTGTTGGAAGTATTATCTGCCTTTTTCCCTCACAGCATTACATTACTAAGGTAATAAGTACATGAGAATACATGATTTCCTGGCTACTGTATCGAATATGCACCTTTAAACAAAGTTAGACTTGGGAATTTACCCATATCTTAAAATGCTAATCTAACACTGATTAAAAGGCCAGTGAATACGCTTTGATGGATTCCAGTTCATAGAATATGACAAATGAATTCAGATGGCATGCACGACTGCAGCAGAATTACAATATTGGAGCTGCAGCAAGCCAGGGGAAGCCAGGGAAGCGGTTCTCTGCACTGGTACGGGGGCGGGGAGGAGGGAGAGCTGGAGCTTGCCACGGATTCGGGGGGTGCTGCCATCCTCTCAAGGTGTGGCCAGCCAGGGTCTTTGTTCCTCATTTCATAGCTGCTTTCCAGGCTATGCTGAAGCAAAAATTTGGCTGCTTCTGCATCCCGCTCACCCTCCCTCTAATATATATAGCCTCCCTAGTATTCACTGTGGAATATCTAGTTCTTCAGAAAGGACAACAGCCACCTGGGGAAGATAAGTCAAATTGTAACATTCCCTTTCTCCCACAAAATCAGGTCATTTCACAGGCTTCTTCAATCCCTTAAGGCCCATGCGTATCTATTGTTAAAGAAGCATAAAGAGATCACATAAATATTTCTGAATGAGATTCTTTGTCCAATATCTCCTGCAAATGACCCTGTCTTGTTGGTCTTCCTGTCTTAGAATCAGGACAAAGTTCAAACCCAGCTTGTAATACAGTTTAGAAGTATGCCCTATGAGCTCTCAGGTGCATGCCTCTTTTGAACTGACTGCAGCCCTCTTCAGAGGTACTTCTTGCATGATGCTCTGCAAGGAGTGTATTTGGTCTGGCTGAGATGGAGTTAATTTTCCCCATAGCAGCCCTGGTAGTGCTGTGCTTTGTATGGGTAGCTAGAAGGGAGTTGATAACACACCAGCGTTTTGGCTACTGCTGAGCAGTGATCGCACGGCATCGAGGCTGTCTTGCCAACATTTCCCCCCTCACCAGTAGGCTGGGGGTGGGCAAGATCTTGGGAGGGGACAGAGCTGGGACATCTGACCCAAACTGACCAAAGGGATGTTCCATACCATGACATCTGCTCAGCAATAAAAGCTAAGAGAAGGTTGGGGTGGGGGGGCAGCACTTGTTTTTTATATTACTTATGACATTTGTATTCCAGAGCAACCGTTATGTGTACTGAAGCCCTGCTTCCCAGGAAGCGGCTGGACATCGCCCGCTGAAGGGAAGTCGGGAATAAATCTTCTGTTTTCCTTTTGCTTCCGCACATGGCCTTTGCTTTTGCTTTCACTAAACTGCTTTTATCTTGACCCGTGAGATTTTTTCCATCTTATTTTCTCCCCGCCCTGCCCCACCCCATCCTGCTGAGGAGGGGAGTGGCAGAGCAGCTTGGTGGGCACCTGGTGTCCAGCCAAGGTCAACCCACCACAAGAAGTTAACTGAATTGCTCTTGTACCTTTACCTTCAGTCTTCCCACATGAGGAAAGCCAAAATTTAATTCATGCTAATTAACAAGTTAGGGTGAAAAAAAGTCAGATTTTTAGTAGTCTTATTAGATCTCATTTAAAAATAACTTGGAAGTTGGGGTTTCCATGTACTGTTACTTTAACTGCCTATATAAAACAGATTCTGTCCTTTCTTATGCTGATTTTTATAAAAATCATGGCAGAATTCACCATGTGTCTTTATCCCTTTTGCCCTTATAACCCATTACAGTTGCTTTCAGAATGCTAAACACTAGTGAGGCTGAGACATGATTTGAGAAACCTGGAAGAAAGAAGATGAACACTTAATGTTCTGGGAAAAGAAAGCAGTAGGAAGCACCAATACAACAAAAACATTTCACCAAAGGAACCAGATTTGGATTTAAAGCACCAGGTTTAGAGAGTCATTCTGGAAACCAAAACAAACCAAAACAAAAGAAAACAAAATTTCTCTAAGAAGAGAATTGTACAGTGGGAGGAGGTAGAAGCAACTCTGACCAGATGGTGAAAGCGTTTATTCTTCTAACATCACAGAGCTCTGTCCAGGAGTATTTTCAGTCAGGAAGAGTTGAGAGCTTAGGCACTGGTTAGAGCTGCAGTATTCTGCAGCCCATGGAGACACCTCCATAGAGTCTTTCATGGGATCAGCCACCACCTGCATGCCCATGTGAAGTCTCATTCCCCTTCTCTCCCCTTCAGCGATGACAAAGGAAAGCTGTTCCTCTCTGCAGCATACAGCACTGTCAAGATCAGTTTTATATTTATTTTCTGGCCTGAATGTAGTAGCAACACAGCAGAGACCTTCACTGTAAGCAGGTAACACAAGCAAGAGGTCAGAGAATGAAAATACTCATTTTTTCCTGATTAGAAAACAAAAGTGAGAACATCACAGCTGTATCCCCTAAAGAATTCAGGTATTGCAGTGCTGAGAGGTTGAGCCTGAAGCGTGAGGTCCCTCTGCACAGGGACACCCTCTTCCTGCGGTAGTGCTTGTGCTCCCCACCCACCATGGATTAAGGAGGACCTGAACAGCAGAACTGTGGAAGCAGCAGTTTGAGATTATACAAAGAAGCCTGAAAATGGGCACTTCCCTCAGACCAGGCAAGATGTCCTTCCTCATAGGGGTTCTCCCTATAGGTAGCAGCTGAACTTTGCACATCCCATCTGTGATAAGATGGACAGAAAGGAACCAGACTCTCACCAGGGACTAGTTTTTCACCAAAGTAGTCAGTCAGCAGAGTAGTTAAAGATTTTAATTTGATTATTTCTATGAAATTTGGACTAGAGTCTGGAGGACACCCTTCTTACAGCTGAGGAAATATCCCAGCCACTGAGACACTGGGTATCCCAGGGTTGACTGATCCTCCCTAAAAGTGTCACATCAGTTTGTATAAATAATTAAATTTCCACTGGATCAAAAAGAGAGTGCCTGTACTTAGGGGTTAATGCACAAGTTCGTTCACAGCCTCCCTGTGAGGCAGTGTCAAAGTTTGAGTGGCTTTATGCATACCCTCTGGCAAAAACAGAGATTGCAACTGAGCAGTGTCTTTTAAAAGATCAGTAGCATTTTAACAGTGGGCTGTGGAATGGTGCTGCATGTTTAAAAATCTGGCTCGGAGCACTTTTTCCAGAGTCTCACAGTGAAATGGTGCCAGTGCTGGATATTGAACTATGATTTTCTAAGGAATGCCTATCCAGATTTCTGCAAACAAGGCTTAGGGACTCTAGGAAGATTTAATGGAGTGGACACGGCACCACACTAATGGAGCTGTACAGATTTGGGATTGGAGCTGGCCGGTTGCTAGCCAGCTTGGATTGAGCACAGGATGATCTTAGTCTGGCCTGCAAAAGACCATGGGAAAATATCCAGGGTCCCAATCCATACCTTAAGAACAAGATTGGACTGTCCTTTCAAGGGGGTGGAGGTGGGGGAGAGAGTTTTTTCCAGATTGTTCTTTTTCCTTTGTGAGGGTGGATCTTATTATGAGCACAGCTGAATTTCTAGATGAAAATTCTCCTTCTGACAAGTTCTCCTTGATCTTACTATCACAAACTCTATATACACCCCTAATATATTCCTTGACTGCCACTTCCATGTTCCCCTGCTCTTCGATCAGAGATAAATAACTAAAGACAGCATGGTGCCTGTTATCTAAAAAGATTCAGGTAGAGCAAGTATCATAGCACAATCAGGGTACTTGAAAATTGTATTTTTCTGAAAAGGACTTTTACTTGCCTTCTTGGATCATACACAGAGGAAGTCCAAGGTCTAGGGGGAGAAAATAACTCTTAGTAACAGAATGTTTGAACATTCATACAGGATTAATTACTTGTTTTATTTTTTCTTTAATTTTAAATGATTGTACTGCTAGCAAAAAAAAAAAAAAANAAACAACCCACAAAACTAGAAAAAGACTGATCCATGCCAGGCACTTAGTACATGCAAATACTCTGCAAGTTTTTCCTATCTTGAAGAATTTCAGTGTAGACTACAAAGGCAAAGTGAACTGAACCGATCCATGTGCAGGTCCGCTTACATAAAAAGACTACTTGCTTTGACATAGCTGCACCCATTTATCCTCAGGATGAATTAACACGGTTTTTTTTCTATCATTAGATGAACATACCTTTCTAATGGAGTCTATGCGATCTAAGCACTTCCACTTATTTTTTCTAGAAGTAAAATCCTATACCTGTATGATGAATAGCACTGCTGAGCAGTGCTCTA
>VZTV01111871.1:0-10343 GCA_013400875.1 Anhinga rufa
ATAAGACAAGAATAAATGGGCTTGCAGAGCAGCAAAAGAGATTGGGGAAAACACTGAGTTGGGGT
Organism: Anhinga rufa; assembly: GCA_013400875.1. Lineage (NCBI taxonomy): Eukaryota > Metazoa > Chordata > Aves > Suliformes > Anhingidae > Anhinga > Anhinga rufa. The sequence continues at coordinate 66 of VZTV01111871.1, forward strand.
CAGGGCCAACTTCTAGAGAGTAATAGAGTTCTTGGGGGGGATTGAGCTCAAATTCTTTTTATTTCTTTATATTTTTATGGGTTTTTTATGTTTTTATGTCTGTCAGTAAAGTACAATGCAAGACACTGGATTAGATGGATTCCTGAGACCCTTCAAAATTCTACAACTTTATAATTCTGAGTGTGCAGAATTCTTTGAAAAATATTTTTAGTTGATGCTTCTCTCAGAACTATTTATTGCCAGCTATATTTTAAGTCTTCTTTCCCAAAGGAATATTTTTGTTCTGTTATTGTTGTCTTGCATAAGCCATGTTTTCTAAGGCTTCATTCAACTTAGTGAACCCTTTTTTGAATCTTGAAATGTAGGGTCTATATGAATTTAACTCTCAGCAGAGCTAGATGCATCTCTGATGGTGACCACTAAAATATCGCTCTGGTTTCAGATAATTATTATATTAAATTTTTAACCTGACACTTCAATTACTTTTGCAACAATATGAAGTAGTGATTTGGGAATAGGACAGATTTCAAAGCTTCACGCAGAGAACAAGTTTCACTGATGTAGGTCATCAAAATGAGAGATGACTGCTTGCAAATTGTGCAGTTTTTCAAAATGTCTCTGAATTTATTCTGGATCATTGAAAATTGTCCCCATATGAAAGGAAAAAAAACCCAGACAGAAAAAAATCCCTGCCTGTAGAACTTCTTTGATTATAGGAATATCTCAAAAGCTCTCATACCTATTCAAGTATCAGGTTGTAATATGCCAAATGTTTGGTTCTTTTACTGTCCACTTGATTTTATTTTTTTTAAATGAGAAGCCATGAAATGCCTAATATTGATGACTTTCCAAACCCACTATTACTAAGCAACTACTAAGCTCATTGAGAAGAAGGATCAGCATTATTCTGATATCACAAACTATTGTTAGAGCTGGCACATAAATATTTAGCTTAGAAGTGTATCATTGTACTCCTAGACTCCACAGACTTTTGTACCTATGATTCACAGCTTACCAGTTATAGGGGCTATAGCACAATTTTAAAAGTCATTCCGGGTACTCTCTGAATATTGCATCAAATAGTTCTTGGTATTTTCCCTACATTTATCAGAAAAAAGAACTCCACTATTTTTACAGAGGCTAGCAGTTGGGTTAAATCTATTATTAAGCAAAAAAAGCTACATCCTGGGCTTTCTTTTGTAGCATTTTATCCTGTGCTTGCTAGAGACCTACTTAACTAACATGTAAGACCACTAGCAAGGATACAATGCAAATGGATCAGTAAAAAAACGTGGATGGAAGTTCAGTTCTTCCTGTAGTCAAAACCACCATATTATATCTGCATGTATGTTTTTTGAAAATATGGAGAAACTCCCTATGTAGAAATGACAGAACTACCAAAAAGATAATGGTGGAAAGCACACCAAAGATGTTTTTTAGGGTGTCATTGGTAATGTACTGAAGATGGTACATGCAGCAATATTTGAGCATAGACAGTAGAATAGAATCCTAATATTAAATCGGTAGAACACCACATGTGGTTCATACCAATATGTTATTCACTAAGGACTGAATGTATGTTTCTGTACTTCGATAAATTTAAAGAGGATGCTTTGTCTTACTGTACTGGTATTTCTGATCCATCCATTGCTTGCTAGTGTAGAAAAGACTACACTGATATTTCACTTTGACAGTGAGATACCAGATAGGAAGAGATGGTTAATGTGCGACATGTATAAAGAATGGGGCTGAGATCACTGGCACTTGACACACAACCAAATTGTCAAAATACAGTAAACTGTGGCTTAATTGCAAGGTAGTCTCTACTGCAATAACAGTTCAGAATAGAGCCTGGAAAAAGCAGAGGGAAACTTCCTCCTTGTAATGTGATGTTCATATTTCAAGTGAAATATGTGAAACTGTACCAAAGCTATTCAGACATCCACTTGTTTTTTGTTTGTTTTGACAAGTAAGGTTCATTAAATGTCATATTTCATATTGTTTTACATTTCTGAACTCCCTGGAACATTCAGAGCTCTCTTCATCATATATTGCCAGTGAATATAAAAGCAAAGCAAATATTATCTGGCCTCTTGTAGAAATTCTTGTAAGATATTAAAATGAAAGAGCAACACTCTTTTGACACTTTTAAAGATTAATATGTAAACAAATTCCAGTGTCTTATTTGTTCTTTGTGTCTCTGCTGGGTCTGTCTTTGCTCTTGAAATTTCCATGCCATTTTGGAAAGTTACCAGTTCACACAGAAACATGTTCACCTTCAAGACCCACGTGGAGAAAGGTGTAAGTCAAGACCTAATCTTTCCAGTGCAGCAAATATAAATTTAAATAAAAGCAGCTTTCAAAAAGCATAGAGTGACGAGGACTAAAGAATCAATAGAATTACTAATCTGCTGAAAAGGAAGTCATATTGTTGGCATGCAAATGACCGCTTTAGAAAGAAAAATATTCACCGGACACCAGAGTGTAACAATAGAGGATGGAAATGGTAATACAGACATTTATACTGAATAAAGACAGGAGAGAGAATTTAGACAACAAGAATTTCCTGCCTATTAACTTAACAGTAGCTCTGCTGAGTTTAGCAGTGTTGAAAGTCTACAGGTCTTGGAGCTCAATGCACAGAAGTCTTCCGTTCATTTAAATAGCAAATGTCACTACTTTATGTCTCTGGGCTGTTGCACTAATGTTTGTCAAGCCTATGCTGTAAAGACCACATATGCAACTGAACTAGTTAGGACTGCCTGCTGAGACTCCTAACCCAAATGTTTGTTTCTATACAAACACATAAACGTTCATATTTCAAGTGAAATATGTGAAACTGTACCAAAGCTTTATGTTCACATAAAAGGGTCATCCATCCTTGCCAGCTGGTTTAAAAAAAACACATTAGCAATCATTCAGTATCAATGAGATAAACTTTACTATTGAATATATGGTTGGTATAAGTTATTTGTAAGATATTTTTTCACTATGAGAAAAATGGTATAATTCCCTTGATTCTTCAGGCACCCTAATGCACCCTTCAGTGAGTTTCTGTAATGATGGCTTAGCATCACCCTCCTACCAAAACAAAACTCCTAACGAAACTAAGACTGTGATGTTTGAACCTAAAACAATCTTTGCGTAGGCACATGGATTTGTTTGTATCAGGTTCATACATGGTAGAGGTCTGCAGGAAAAAAAATTAGGAGACAATGTCAGGTTGTTAGGAAGAAACTTGTTGGGCTCCTTCATAGTGCTCCAAGTAGGTTAACTGGGCAGAGTTGGAAACGGAGTATATCTGTCAGCTTGCTTTATTTCCTTTATATATGTTGGTATAACCGGTCTGAAAAAAGACATTGAACTTGTCACTCTTTTGTTCTATCATTTGTCTTAATAAAAACTACTGGGCAAAGTAGCAGCTCACTCTTTGGACTAGAAACACACCCTAATGGCACGCTAGTGCTTAAGCCAGACTGTAAGGTTCAGTAGACAGTGGTTTCAGATTCCTTAGCTTTTTGGTTCTGTTTTGTGATTGTCTGTTTTTTCGAAGCAGAACTATGAAAGATGCTGTCTTGCTCCATTCTCTCAAGCTGTTTTCCATAGATGTATGAGCTAGGCTTTCCTGTGACTTTTTACTGTTGATTGGCATAACAGCCTCTTGTTATCTGCAGTGAGCTACTAATGAACCAACAAGGGATTAAGAGGAAAAGTCTGGCAAACATCCACATGCTGCATCAGCTGAACTGGAGGACCTCTTCTGTCAGTGTCTTCATTTGAGGCTGTAGATAATTTTCCTAATTATATTTATGAGGAAGTTAACTTAATACAACGTTCACAGCTAAAGTCTGCAGGAAGCCTGACAGTTTTCCAAACATATGCAGCGAAAAATGTAGCAAAAAGCAGAGTGTATTTCTAATTATTAATATTATTTCTAATTATTCATGATGTGTCTTCTCCCTTTGCTATCTGGATGAAAATTTTACCACGTTGTGTCATAAAATTCTCACTCTGTCCATAGCTACGGGTTCAGAAATGGCAGCATCCACATGCTGTGTATCACAGAAACTTTGTAGAACAGGGAGAACAGATGTAGTAATATTTCAGAATATTAACAGGCTGTATTAGAGCCAGCAACATTTCTTATGAATAAAGTCTAACTTATGAATAAATAAACCTAGCATTATTTCTTAGGTGGGTGAACAGCTCAATATTCTCTAAAAGTTGACAGTGACTTGGTGTGGCAGTAGTATGTTAGCGCTTGCCCTGAAGGTGATGGCAAATATTTTGTGTACAATGAAGTAGATTCATTAGAAATGTAAAGGGAGGGCTGAGACAGTTGGATTGGTAAGCCAGAATGGTGATCTTTGCAGCAGTATCCTGAGTGGATAAAAAAGAGAAGCAAGGTAGCAGTTGACAAGGACAGAAAAGAGATGGTCACAAGAGTTGAGGAGCAAAACCATGGAAGTCTAAAATAAAATTTTAGTTGTCTGACAGGGCAAAAACATTGAATCTTAGAGCTGTTGCACTGAACACATTAGATATACCCTGTTTTTGAGAGCATAAAGGGAGAAATAAACAAGAGGTGATACCCAGGTTAAAGGGCTGCAGGACTGACATGGCTAGGAAAGTTTCAGTGAAAATACTAATGTCCCAAGCAGTAGCTCACACACTTAAACACTTTGGAAATAACACAGTGTCTTGAACAATGCTGACTGAATGGAGGTGTGGGTCACATTGTACTAACAGGCCTGATAAGGCATAGGGAGATAAGCTGCTGGAGACCTGGTACCACCTGTGGCATTCCACAGCTGTGTGAGGCATTGAACATGAACTATGTGTCATTCAGAGCAAATTAAAGCAAATATCATAAAACACCGTCCCTTGACATACTGACTATCTCAAAATTTGAAATTAAGCTTGCTGCATTAGTTCTTCATTGCTGAAGAGGCACAGGAGTTTTACAAATGACAGTTAATAACTCTTGAAATTCTATGTGACAGGATTTTCTCTGTAGTTTGGAAAATGATCGATATGTTCCCTCAAGCACAAACACTTGAAAAATCATTAAGTTCCTTAGGAGAAAAATCCTTGCTAATAAATACGTAGCACAAACAAATCATGAAAACAGTTGAGTTTCATCTGTAGAGTTACAACAGCCAAGTATTTTTCAGCTTCAGTTTCCACAGGGAATTTTAAAATATAGTTGTCTGACATTTTTAAGACATTGAACTTTTTTGAAGATTTTTTTCTTTTTAATGAGGTTTAAGGACCTCTACTAAAGATGGAGTTATCGGAATGGTGTTTTCCCATGCGATGAGAAAAAAAATCTGTCTTCTAATGATATATAGTTCATGGTCACAGTTAATACAATATCTGCATCAATTTCTGGAAATATACATTACCAGATTCAGGGAACCATATTTTCACTGTATGGAAAGGGATAAACTTACAATATAATTCCATTTTAAGGGCTCCAGAATACCCACATACTATTCAGAAGACTATTTAAAATAACTGACATATTGACAGATTTTATGCTGCTTCTGACATTTATAGCAACCCCAAACTTCTGAAGAGTGATGTTATGATATTATCAAGATCTTCAGATATACTTTTCAACTGGGACTATGTCTCAGTTGGCTGGTGGGGATATTTTATGTCAGAGTCTTTGAAAAGCCTGCTTATGAATATTGTAGTACATAACTTTTTCTATTTTAATCAGTTCTGTAAAAGCACAGGATTTACACATTGCCATCTAAACATATGCCAAGTGTGAAGAGCCAGAACTTCTGCTGCATGACTACATCTTGCCCCTTTTCCACAACTGGAGACAATTTGGGTGAGATACAACCTCCATGCCAGCCCACAAAATTATTGCTGACATGGGGCTGAAATGTCTGTTTGGGGAGTCATCATGCATATCAGTAGTATGGCTTTTTGGGTGGGACTAGGAAGTAGTCTTCTGACGTGAGTTAAGCATCATCGTGTCTGAACTGTGGCAACTCCTTGAGTTGTGACAAGTGAAAAACATTGGACACAGTTCGGTATGTAGACTTCAGACAAAAGTTGTGAAAAGGTAGAAATAAGGCACTGTGATGTCAGATTGCTGTACTCTTTTTTTACCAGTGCTTAATCTGGGAAAAATCCTACAGAAGTGAAGCCACGTTGGCTCAATGCCTAGAGGAAAGTTGCAAGGTGTGGGCCATTATAAGATTTAATATTTATAATGGCTGAATACATCACAGTATTTTGTATCTTTTCATTGAATTCATGAAATATTTACTAAGAAAGAGTGTTAAATTAAAGCTAAAAGTTTGTATCTTTTTGCTGGTGGTTTCACTCAGTGATTTGATGAGCTAGAAGATTTACTAGTTTGATTTTTTTTTAATTTACATTTATGTTTTATTTTCTTAATTTCTTATGCTAGTAGTGAATTTAAAAGAGAGAAAAAGGGAGACTAAAGTGTAAAAGCAGTTAGCTGCTGACATAAGTATTTGTACTTATGATGCATCAAGATTTTCTGGCCCATTTTCTCCTTTAGAAAGAAAGATTTTAAGATTAAAAATATAAATTTCTTTTAAATAGCTACACAGAATAAATATTTTAATGATTTTATTGGATGTTGGAATATTTATTCAAAGCTGTTCTTATTAAAGGTAGGAGAAAAATATTATTTATCTTTGTAATAAGTTGCAGGGACATCACTTCTAAAGCAATCATTAGATTGCTCTAGCTTTACAGCATGATTTTTACCCTCATCATATGCATGCTTAAAAATACTATTTAGGCTGTTCTCAGTCAAAATCAAGAAACCGTAGCTTCTATTAGAGGTTCTGTTCTCAGACTTTATGTATGACACGGGACTCCTACTGGTGCTGTTCCATTTCAGCTTTCTCTTGCTACAGATGTCCTCCTTTGCACACAGCTCTGCCAGTTAGCTCTACCACTAACTAGCCCCCTGCCAATGATAGCCTTCCCCAAAATCTGTTAGTGCAGCTGTACATGTGTGCATCCCAGTTTGCTTTATGCAAAGTCATCAAGGTTAGCTCAGATCACTAATCTGAACTTTTTAACCAAATCCAATTGCTTTTCACTTTTGCAGGCCAGGCTCACACAGACTATTTCACTAGGTGGTAAGGAATATCAGCGGATAGGAATCATCTTCGTGGAAGCCACGATGAAAACCTGAAAGTGGCTTAACAAGATCCAGATGAATATGAGCACATAAGGAAAGGAAATGTAAGAAATAAATATAACCATTGCTGGGACTCCATCAGTAGACCCACTCATCACTTTTCAGTCTAAATTGATTGGGTCTTTATTTAACATTAACATTTCATGATATATGGCATTAAGCAGCAGCAGTAAGATTAATGGTATCAAGGATTTAGTCATAGTAATGTAAATAGAGTCACTGTATTGTCATTTAGAGCTCCATCACAAGATGAGAAGTGACCATTTAGATATTTCTATAGCTCAAAATATAACCAGTGAGTTAAATTTAATATATTTACTCTCATGATAAAAACTAGGAACCTGTGAAATGCTTCGATGAAAAGAAGACAGCATCTATAACACCTTCTAGACTGAAACCTTTTATCTGCAGTTATACATAAGAAAAACACAGCTACATGCTGCTGTATAAAAAACACGTATATGGCATGGTAATTTATGCATTAATATCTTTCTTCCCATTCCTATTTCCTCCATTACTACTTATCTTGTAGACCTTTTCCAAATTCAATTCCACAATGTATTAAGGCTTGGGTAGTTAGACAAGAGAGAAAATAGGGTTTCAATATTTGCAAGTATGTTAGCTACATTCTTTCTGACGTGTTTTGATAAAAATGTACGGGTAAATGAAGATTACTTTCTTCTTTTTTTAATGGAAGGCAAAGAAGAAACCCACAGACCACTTAACTGCTTTTGGCAAGGTACTTGGAGAGATAATATTTATTTTTTTTATAAGAAGAAAGAGAGAGAGATAATTATATCATGAGGTTTGTAACCCTAGCTGTCAATAGAGAGCTCCGTTTGTAAGCAGGTAGGAATGTAAGGATCAGAGGTCGTTTTGTACTATTTTGCGTTCCTACAGGAGAAATATCTGTTGTAAGGTTTTATAAAACTTTGCTAAAAAGCAATGACCTAATGCATGTTAGATTACCTGTATGTATATGAAAAGAAGAAAAAGAAAAAAAAAAGATTTTCATGGCTGGTTCACAGCGCCTGAGAAACCTGAGTTTAGTCACAACTTTCTTGCAAAGTCCTAGCCTTCCCTGCAGATTATTATTCTTACTATGCTTTGGCGTCCACCTCTAAAACTGGAGTAATACTAATTCCTTCCTTTCTTCTGCACTTTCTCTGCTGTGGCTTGGAAGAAGAGTCAGAATTAGACGTAGATGCAGTAGACCTACACCTCAGGGAAAAACTATTTACTTTGCCCATACTTGAGGAGGCAGATCCCAGACAGCAGATCCCTATGTGCAAATTTGTCTAGTCACTGCCTGCTGTGGGGTCCAGGCTTGGGGGGCAATGCAGCTGCCACCTTTGCAGCACTGCCATCACCGCAAGCTCTGCTTTCCAGTTTTCTGCTCTCAGCTCTAAGTGCAACAGTCACAAAAACAGTCACACACAGGAGGTTCCACTTGAATATGCGGAAAAACTTCTTTCCTGTGAGGGTGACAGAGCAGTGGCACAGGCTGCCCAGAGAGGCTGTGGAGTCTCCTTCCCTGGAGACATTCAAACCCCGCCTGGACGCGGTCCTGTGCCCCCTGCTCTAGGTGTGCCTGCTCACGCAGGGGGTTGGACAAGGTCATCTCTCGAGGTCCCTTCCAACCCCTACCGTTCTGTGATTCTGTGAAATGTAGTAAATATTGGGTCTTTTAAAAAAGTGTTTTCATTTTAACATTTTCAGCAGACCAATATTAATGAAAGCTATTAATGAAAATGAATATGTCAGTTCATGTGGCAACGCTGCATGTACCCAAACACTTGTATCAAGTATTTATCAAACAACTTGTATCAGCCTTTTGGGTAAAGGCATACAGGCTGCAGAGGTTACGTTGCTGATAGTGATAAATTAGCCCATTTTAGTCCCATGCTGAAGGAGAGCTGGACCTACTGTCCTTAAAGCCATTGATAAGATAGCGTAGAGGGGAAAGATATTTAGCCTTGTTTGGAACAAAGATTAAATGAGAGAAAGACAGTGACTGTAAGGAGGAAGTTTTCAGCAAATAAAGATACCCAAGGAAAAGCGACCTGAAGAAATGAAACAAATACAATATTTAGGATGGAGTGTTAAATCTTAGGTCTTCTGACAGAAGAAGTCTAAGCAGCTTCAGGGAGTCCAATCCCGAGCAAAAAAGCACAGAATAGTGACATGTGAACATTACACTGTATGGATTTATCCATCCACTGTAGGAAAGAAGGTACCTATATTATATCAGTTAGCCCCCTTATTCCCACTTCATTCCACTGTTTTCAGCAATGATAACACCCATCATAATGCAAGCGTACCTGGAGGACTTAGAAGTTGCTGCCATTTCCAACATTGCACTGAATCTTATCCAAGGAAAGAAAGAAAAGCAAACCCTTGGCAGTAATTGATTCCAACCGTGTGGGGGACAGTACTCTCCCAGACAGGATTACATTTCTTGCAATTATTCCCCTGCTCATTTTGCTGCAATAGAGGTGCTGTTTTTCTAATGTAAAATCTTTCTTAGATGCTAACTTATTACGGGATTTAAAGAGTAAATCCTGAAGCACAACTAGCGTTGTGTGCCGCGTGTGACAATGCCGTAGATGGGCCAGCGGCTGGTGCTGGTGTAAGGTACCGGTTAGCGTTTGTGTATTTCACCGCTGATGTTTTCCGTGGAAAATAGTTTGTTTAGCAAATATTACTGAGGTGAGAAACCAACAAAAATAATGAGCTCACTTTTCTGTCTCCTTCTCAATCTGTTCAGTTTTCGTTTTCCAAATAAGCCCGCATACCAAGCCTGAAAGAATCTGAAACAGCACATTCGGGTGTTTTAATTACGAAAAAGAGGGTTCTCAGTTCACCGCTAAGTATAAAACGCCGCGGACTCCCCGCCACACGCGACACTCCGTACCTCACAGTACCGAGGCCGTTATTTACCCGGAGAAACTACCTGAGAAGTTGGCATGCTGCCCCCGGGCAGGCCCCCTCCCCAGCCCGGCGAGAGCGCCCCGGCGGGGCGAGGCGAGGGGCGGCCCGGCGGGGCGAGGCGAGGCGAGGGGCGGCCCGGCGGGGCGAGG
>VZTV01111873.1:0-21511 GCA_013400875.1 Anhinga rufa
TTAACTCAGCTGGGGATGGAACTCATACACACGAGGAGTTCCTCACACCGGGGGAAGCTCAGCAAAGCAGATACTAGCGTCAGTTCTGTAACTGCTGAGAGCAGCAGGAAGCTGGTATGCCGGTTTTCTAGTCCAAGCAGCACCCCCAGAACCTGACCAATGGCTCTGCTTTGAGCCTGGGCACTTCCAGCCTGGAGGCATGAACACATTGAGTTGCTGAGCTTGGAGAGTGCTCCAGAGCTGGGCATCTGGGTATGCCTCAAAGCCAGGCAATCCTGGTTTGGGGAGCACCCACCCTCTGTCGGGAAACTATTGCTGAGGAGCCTTCAACAGGATGAGGAGCACAGCAGGATCGAGTGATCTTCCCTCTGCCCCCATCTTACCCCCAGATATCCCTGGGAGTAGATAAGCACCGATTTTCTTTCACCAAGATCCTGTACAACAGGAAGAAACCGTGCCTACCCTTTTCTCCGCTTTGTATATCTGGAATAGTCCTCTGGATGCTTCACCTGATGGAATATTCGACCACGCTGCCAATATTTGAGTATGCTCATCGATCATAAAAAATAAACCTGGTTACAAACTCAGCTACACATGACAATAATGCCAAACTAATCAGATTCTTGATAGAAATTTGCCATATTCTATCACTTTGCTTTGCATTCAATACCTGATTCTGATCTTTTGCCAGTTTTGCACTGGCACAACTAGCTTGCCTTCAGTGGAGCTAATGCTGATTTGTAGCAGCAGGCAATCAGAATAAGGCTCTTATTTTTCCTTGGCAATGTGTCCCCGGGGAAAGCTTGTCCATCTCCAGCAGCTGTTGCTTTGCTACATCTGTCTAACTTTCTTTTTTACTGTCCATTTTTTCAAGTTTTTTTATGTCAGTCAGTGTGAGATAACATCATTCGGTTTTCCCTCTTGCAATCAAGTTTTAGCAATCACAGCCAGATGTTGTTTTCATTACAACCCCAACCCCTTTTCAATAAAGTTTCAGTGTTTAACTATCAAAAGCACTCTTCACTTTCCTTTCAATTGCCAGATCTTAATGCTTTCATAATCTATTTCACCCTGACATCCTGTCTGTCTACAAATATGGCATGTTTGATCACCCCTGAATGTTTGCCTTTGTGTTCTTTTCACTTTCTTTCCCTGTTTCTTCTGCAGAGTGTACTTTATCCTCAAACCAGGTCAGTCCAAAATACTACAATGCATTTCTCTGTCTAAAGATATTTAGAGATCATTAGATAGCAGGTGGGGGAGGGCAGATGGAGGCAGATGAAAATTTATCGATTTCAGGGTCTGAACTTTGAAGAACTGCTTGATCCTTTTCTTTCAAAATTCCGCACATATTGAGGAGAGATATAGTTGATATATTCAGTATTATACTCTGTGTCTATAGGGATAACTTCCTTCACAACCCAACCTACATTTGATTTTTATGTTATAAAATACAGACAGTTCGGCATCTAAGGAAATGTTTCTATAAGGGATGAAAAAATAAAATACTTTAAACAAAACCACCGCCTCCACATTGTACATTGCTCAGGGGCTTTTATGTGGCTACATAGCTGTGCTAACAAGAGGATATAATCTTACTCATGGAGGAAAGTAAGAACAGAAGGTCAAATTCCTTTCTGTAGAATGAGGGGTTTCACATGTACAGCCAAGGTGTGAGGAATTCAAGTAAGCCTAGAGCAGGCATGGTGAACAAGTAAGCAGAATAAAATTTATCTGAATGATTCCATGAACTAAGTAATCATTTCCGTCTTGAGTGCAGGCCAGCTTTGCTCTCACCAGTTCTGAAGCAAGGAAAGAAGGAGCCAGGGCCAAGCCTTTACCATTGTGTATTTGCCAGCTCATAGCAATTGAACAATGACTACACTTCCCTGAAGGAGCTGCCTGGCTCTTAGAAATGTAGGTTAGTGTAATGTGTGTCAGATATAAGAAAGGGGTTTCAGAGATAATCCTGTATTCAATTTGATTGCAAGATTAATTCCCAAATGGGGCTATATATGAGCAGATCTTCATTATATGATATTTCCTCTCTGCAGAATACAAGGGTTCTTATTTAGGCTCCAATCTTGCAATCCAATCAACAGTGACAGTTCTTATGTCCAAGAGGATGCGCACCTAGTCCCAGTCAATTAATGATACAGGCTACATCCATATAGATAAGACTGAAGGACTAGACTTATTCCGAAGGAAATTTATATTCCTTAAAAATAAATTTGGAAAGGATTGAGAATTAGACTCTAATCAGCACTGGATTTACTCTGTAGTGGTTTGAGGAATCTGGCATATGAAATCAATAGGAAACAACACAACGAAGGTTTTTGTCATCATGCACCTCGTCATTACCTGCATGGTGCCAACTGCCGAAAGGAATGGCGGGTGGCGTAACAGCTGCTAAACAAAGACCAGGCAAGTGTAGAAGTACCTGGTTTATATCAAAGATTTCTCCTAATCTTTAACTGCAGAAAGAAAACCCAGCTTGCTAAATTAAAACACAGCTCGTGAGTACATCAGTGAACATGATTGAAGAGCTAAGTAAATTACTCAACTCTCCTTTTCAAAATTCTGTTTCCATTTCAACTTCTGCAGTTTCTTTGCTAAGAGCAATGACATTTAACAGGATTCTTTAGATCACTTCTGTAACGCAATGTCCTAATTACAGTAAACGCTCTCTGTACTTTACCAGTAGCTTGATAAAATTGATTTTTCTTTTCATTAGCAAAGGAAACAAAAAATTAAAGCCATGATTACAGACAGGTTGGAAAACAGAGTTGCATTATCCTTGGGAACTACTACGAAGAGAAAAGAAAAGTTGAAGAGAAAGACAGGCCTAAAAAAATCAAGTATTTGTTAGCTTAATGGAAAGAAATGTATAAGCCACTTACAATACATTTTGGATACATATTAATAAACTTTAGAGCTTTCAGGAAAAAAATAGAAAAGTTCTTAATTACAGCTATTTGGTGCCAAGTACTCATATTTTTATAGAGAAAAAGACATAATATGAAAACACTGGCTGTACAGTCAAATACTCTGAGTCCACTGGCCACAAGGAGAAACTCTAGCTGGTGATCCACTTCTCGTGGTGGATTGTTTAAAATGCTAACATGAAGGCTGTTGGGCAGATTCTTTGCTTCTGAAGATAAATGGAGCTCAGTAACAATTTCGATAGCATGCAGAACACATTCCACTTGCACCCTTTCATTTCTGCAGATGTGTCCTTGGGTGCAACGCCCACATCAGCATTTTGGCTCAGAGTGACTGGGACATGCACCTGGGGTCTGTGCACTTCCACATGGCCAGGACAAGAATGCCTCACTCTCTTTTGCTTACGATGGTGCTTGCTAAACCACAAAGTTAGGTTTCTGATGTAGAGTCTAAATAAGGTAGATTCTTAATATAATGGGTAGACTAAAAAACATTGGGAGGAAAATACGGGCCAGCAGGTGCTGCTGGGAGGGAAGAAAGAGCATGAGCTACATCTCTTTTGCCTTAGCTCCTGTTCACTACTTGATTAAAACACTGAACCTGGTTAAACTGGAATGTTCCCAATTTCAGTCTGAGCTTCAAAGGCTAGATATTTTACAGCCCCATTTGCCCATACCATCAATAGGCTCAATATTCACTTTTTTAAGTAATGGTGATACGCTGGCTTTGTGTTCCATGTCCCTGATGGCCTGTCATAGCTTCCCCCACTGTATAGGGAGGAAAGGAAAGATCCTCCTGGCATTTATGAAAATCACAGCCTCCGTATAGACAAGGGAAGAAAAGACTGGCTTCTTAGCAACAGGTAGCTGAGAAAAGTAAGCAAGGCACTTCATTTCCTCTGGCTCCCTCCTCCCCACCTATTTAGCAGGGTTGAAAACATCCTCAGCTCAGGGTGCTTCTATTGTGAAAATAAAGTCAATTTATTCTTATGGAGCGCTCAGTCACTGCAGCGATGATGGCTGTATGTTAGATAAATGCTTTCTGTGAGAAAGTATTTTGTAAATTGTGGAGCCCAAACAACTGTTGAGCTAGGAATAAAGAAACAGGATAAGATAATTTCTCTGCTATCACATTTTTGAGTGTTACAGTAAGGAGGAAAGAAAAAAGTCACTCAACTCTAACATATTTGACAAATATGTATTACCCAATTATCTCTATAAACATTTTCCATTCCACTATTTGTTTTCCCTTTTAAGGTCCAAACTTGCAAACTTTTCTCAAGCACAGCTTGGTCTACAGGACAACTGTGTTTTGCTAGGGAAAAGATTTCAGGCCCTGGGCAATATGGTCATATGAATGGGGAATAAAGTGCAGTATATGAATGTGCTCAAGAAAAGAAATAGAGCAAGTGTTATATTCCATTCCAGCTTATGATTTACTTAAGCAGGACCAGATCAAGGTAGGTACTTAAAGATTATATTAATTTCTAATGCAGAACATTGATCTTAAGGAGAAAATGAAGAAAATAAATTACAAAAGTTGATTTCTTCCTCCTATTTCTGTATTATTGTGTTATGTAGATTAGTAAGTGAGAACATCAGTTTCATTCATATACCCAAAGATGTCCAGAATTGTCACAAGTTTGCCTGATGTCTGTGTCCCTGACATTACGTACTTTTATTTCTGATGACATTGAAGATGCAGCCATAAAAGTCCTATTGGCTGAACATCTGAGAAGAGTCAGGAGGGTAAACTGTCTCACCTAAGTGCAGAAGTAATTTATGAAGTCTTGGTTTTTTAGTTGTGTTTTGGGTTTTTTTGGAGCATGACAAGTGAGCTGGCTGCTGAAAGCTCCCTAAAGACAAAGAGAAATCTCAGTGCTGGTACAATCCACATTAGAGATGTGGGGCACAGAACTTGACCAAGGCAACATCAGTGCCATTGGATAGTAAACCTCCGTAAGAAGAGCAATGGTACAAGGCACTGAAATACTGTCTGTGCTCATGCGCCACAGCAGAGCTCCCTTCCCAGCCCACCCTCCTGAAGCTGGTGCCTGGACTACAGCTCCGGGACCCAGCGCAAGCCTCCACTGTTAAAAACAAGGAGAGGAGTGAGCTCTTCCTCCATACTCAGCAAGAACACCCTTGCTTCCCCCACTTTTCCCTGCCAACAATACTGCAGCGAGTAAGCCTGCAAGCAGAAAGGGCACCTCAAACGGCCTTTGCCCTCTCCATCCTATGCAGAAGCGGAGGTGTAAGGCAAGGCAACAGGGATTCAGGGATACAGCTTTTTAAGATTAAAACCTTTGGAGGCTGCTGCTGTACTTTCTCTGAAGCTCTATTCCTCTCGCTATAGAGAGAAGATAAATATGAGCTCATTTCCTATTGAAGCACAGAAAATGTAAAATAAATAGTCATATATGCAGAGGATTTCATTTCCTGTAACAGCATCCAAACACCCTTACCAATGTTTACCTCGCTACACCAACTCAATTTTATTCTTGAGTAATGGAGTCAGGTCATCAATTCTACAGGATATTCTCTCAATGAGCTGTCAGATATATGCCAGGATATTTCAGGTGGTGTTACTGAGCTATTTGCTGGGCTGCCTAAGCTGCAGTGCGAGAAACACAAGCTTAGGATAACTAGTTCAGCATGGTGTTACCTACCCAAATATATACTGCATTGAACGAAAAGTATTGGGGTATTTGATTAAATATCACATTTCCATGAGCAGTTTTATCTGCTACTGATGATCTTGATGCAAAGATCATTATAGTAACTTTAGCTTACATTCTCATCCTGCGCACTCAGAGCCCCAATTTTACTCTGTGCATTGGCAGGACTTGGTGTCTCTCGGCTTGTTTCATTGCCCAGAGGGCTCTGCCTGGCCTCCTGCAGCAGCCCCCATCACTCCTCATCTCCCCTCCAAAGGCACAGGACAGAAATGGCCCCACAGAGCTTGAGGGGAACAGGATCTGCTACTTGTGCAATTAAAGGCTGCAAGAGAAACTGGCTGCTTAGTATCCTTACTCCTAGCTCTGCTCCCTAGTTCCTGTTAAAAGATCAAAGGTGAGGGAGCGAGAAGAGGCTTTTTGCTGGATCTTGAGATGAAATGGCTGGCCACAGACCTGAGCCACTGCTGCTCTTATCTTCTGTAATCATTCAGCTACTTTGCACCTGCCCTGCCTCTCTGCAAAATCAAGGAATATAAAGGATTGCATTTGGCCCTAAGCTATTACTTTGCTTTAATTCCTTTCCCAAAGAAAATTCGCTTCAACAGTTTGATATGAATATTTTTTTTTAAAGAATAGATGATATTAGCTGCCTCCTGCAGATAAGACTTCTGAGTTTTAAGGCTCCCTGTTTTCATTCCAATACTTTGATTAAAGGTTTCAAGAGATTAATTTTGGTCATTTTAACTTCTTTTCTCTGGAAAGTGGTAAAGGCTACAGTGAAAAAAAAAAAGGCAGCAAAAAAAAGTCCTGAAACAGGACTTCCATCCCACTTTTCTGTGTTATATAGAGTAAAATTATATAGAGTTATGTAAAGTTGGGACGGTAGCATACTAGGGACCCACATTCATCCTGTTTGAGTCTTGAGACACAGCCTGAGTGTGGGAAGATACAGGTCAGGAGAAATCACTGGAGCTGCACTGGTTCAAATCAGGAATGGCCAAGAAGCAATGGACTTATAAGGGAGCTTTTCTCAGACTTGAACTGTTGGTAGGACGACAACAACAAAATCCCCAAATCTCAGAAAAAGGAACTAAGAACTGCTCTGTGTGGGGATAAATTCAGCACCCGGTCAGGTAGGGAGAGGAATACCAGGTTACTGGGTCAGGTGTTGGGATGTGCAAAGACAGCACAGTGTGTCCCGCCCCGCATTACCTGCATGGGAACACAAGATAGCTCAAAGTGTGTAAAAACCTGGCCATTCGTGCTATAAACCTACAGAGTCTGGCTGACAGTGTTTCACATGTATGTTACTTCTTTGATTCTGTTCACAGGCTTAAGGGTTGGGTGGCACCTCCCAGTTTCATCTTATATAGCTGCCCTGATTTCTGTGGTATTAGACTTATTTCTGATAATAATCAATTACATTTTGCATATGTGTGAGTACAAGCATGAAAGCTTGTCCTTAGCAATGCTGTTTTTAGCAAAGTCTGCCTTCCCACCCCAACACAAAAATACATCTTAGCAAAAATTGCTATAGAGGAAAAAGCAACACATTAGAATGAAATTATTTTTTAAAAGTGTCTCTTGGAAACATTTTGCTTAAAGTAACGTAAATTGATCTATAAGTGTTATTTCACAGCTTGCCAATAATAGCAACTATAGCATGCTCACCTACTAGTGTTGCATTAAGACATAATAATTGAAATATTTTTGTTTGTTTATATTGGATTTAAAAAGTCAATAACAGCAGCTACTACTTAGTTCTAACGCAAACATGGTTTTCCTTTCCTTGATCACGATGTTTGCTCCTTGCAATGAAAAACCGCACATCACTTAGTTTCATCTCAAGTAAATAAATAAATAACCCCTGTCCCCCAAAAGAAAATCCACTGTGAAACCTCAAGATTTTGGTGCATTTTCAAAATTCCATACCAAAAGTTTTTCAGATGTGATATTTTAGAGAGTGCTTTGAGAAATTCAAACACCACAGCTATACAAAACCAAACCATCTTTTGAGATGCCTGCTCTATGTAATTTCTTCTATAACTTCTATCACTACTTACTTTAACTTATTTGCCTTTTGACATGTATTTGACAACTTCAAAGGGTTCAAAAGACACTGTTTCCTTCCACAAGTTTGCTATCTAATGGATGGCAAGATACCTACTACAAATTCATATCCACCATTGTATAGAGGAAACTGGAGTGCTTGCATTTAATCTGAAAATCCTCTTTAATCACTGCCATTCAAATAGTACCTGAAAAGGTGTCCCTTCATCCAGGAAATGAGAAACACATGTATATTAGTTTTCTGGCTTAGCTGCTGGGATTCTCTGTTCCCACACATGACAGCCATGGTTCCTTTGGCCCAGAGTAGCTCCTGCATTAATATGCTACTTCTCTCTTTCAAAAAAGCAGTGACAGTGGTACAGTAATAACTGCAGTCCGTGTGGCTGCTGAGGACTACGGCTTCCTTCCAAACACAAAGTTAAGGCAGAAAATAAGGATGAGGGCAAAAGGAAAAATAAAAGCAAAAAATTAAAAAGCCAAACAAGGGAAATAGAATTAGTTTGGAGAATGTTTCCATTTAAGCTAGTGTGGTACCTATCAGACACTTATTTTCCTCTCTCCCTAGCCCTGCCTACCTTCCTTTCAAGATGTTTTTATTTCAGGTCCTGTTGTTTATATGGTTTATATCATTCGCACAATATTGAAACTAAGCCTTTCATTATATTCTGACTTTACTACTGTCACCAGCAGCTACATTACTCATTGTTTCATATGTGTAATCAACTTTTTTATCTCGCTGGTTGTTTTTTTCCCTCCTGATTCACAATAAGAGACATAAGATTTCTTAGGCCAGCAGAGAAAGCAGAATCCATCAGAGCAGAAGGAAAAGGTTACAGCTATTAGGCAAAGCTGCCACCTTAAGTTTGAAAAATTATAGTTGTTCTCCATTGGTGATGTGGCTAACTTTCTTTTGTTAGTGTAGCAATGTATTTAATATTCAGCTAAGTCTTTAAATTGGCTTAGCAATAAATAATCCTCATTTACATTTTTATGATGCAAAAGCTATACGATCATCAGAAGGTTTTGATTTTCATCCTGGTAACTTTATAAGGGATTTTTTTTTTCCCCTTTAAATGCTCTCTCTTCACTTTCACTTAACACTTTCATTGCCCAAAATTTTCCTGGATGTTTTGGTTTAAATAGGCATCTTATATGTTAAGCCTTTATTTATTTATAGTCTTTTTATTTGTTTCCTCTTATGTCGAGCACTGTTTCCGAACTATATTCAGGTGTCCCAAGGCCTGCATATTTCACTTTTAGGGCACAGATATGAACCCCTTTTGTTTGTTTCATTGGGGTTTTTTTTGGTTTGGTTTGCTTTTTTTAACTGTGTTAAGACATAGGTTTTTTCCTGTTCTGTTTGTTTGTTTTAAATCACAGAAATCTATAAAACTATACCCTAGATACATGGCACACAGCTTTGGGAAACAGATTATTCTCTTTTGAACCCTTTGAAACTTACTCATATACCTCAAATTTTCCCTGTGGGCAAGGGGCAGCAGGACCTTAGTTATCCTCCTTGCCCTTAACTACAGACAAATCTGTCTCATATTTTTCCTTATTTATTTTTCCCTGGCTGTCTCTGGAAGTAGCTGACTGTCCACAGCGTGTCTGAGCTGCCCGCCATGACCAGGGGCAGCAGAGGCTTGCAAGGAGAACAGCTGGGGTGCTGCAGGCCTGCCCTCGGGACGCCTTCCTAACACAGCAGCCTAACACTGGGACAGGCAACGGGGTCCTGGAGCTCAAGAGCCATCCGGGCAAACACAGCAGGGCACAGCTGGAGGACAAAAGCAGCAGTCCGGCTTGGAGTTGCCTTTTGCCGAGGAGGCAAGAACTAGAATCACTGCCCAGGTATGTTGTAGGCTGGTGCTGGAATCACTGTGTATCAGATGCCCTCCCTCATTGCTTCCTTCTCAGTAACATACTGTTGGGACAGACCCCACTGGTTTGACTCGCAGATCTCACACATATCTAACCTTGCAGATGTGCTTTTCTACAGTTGAAACCACTGTTCTTAGTGAAGCCCTCAAAACTGAAGACGTGGCAAAATAGTTGCTCTGATCTGCACACAAATGCCCTCTCTGCACCATTCTTTTTTCCACTGCTTCTCTACAAGCCTCCCATGATTCTGCTCTTCGGTCATAAAGACAGCATACTTTGTTTCTCACAGTGGAGTTTTGGCTAGAAGTCTGCTGAAGGATATTCATCCACTGATGTTCTCCAAGAAAACTGACAGCATTTCTATTCCCATCAGAACTGGTCACTTAGTTGATTATGCTACATAATAAGTGATAGACCGAGCCACACGTTATAACTTGTTTTCCCCAGTGACTCAACATCAAGTCTTTCAGTCTCTTTTCAAAGCTTATAGAAAAAACAACCCTAAAAGCTCCACTCCATCAAGGGTCCCTTTAGGCCAAGATGAAAAGCAGATTCACATTTATCAATCCTTGAACAAGAAAACTATCAATCACTGAAAATACTTAATGCAAAACAGTGAAGAATGTTTGCTAAAGGCAAACAGTACCGAGCACGGAGTTACTCAGGAATACAGGGTAAAGTCAAATACTGATTGTCTCTGCAGATATGCACAACCTATACATGACACAAAGACACACTGCCCTTTGCCTAAACAAATCAAGATCTATAAATCATGCTGACACTCACCGCAGTTTAACTCTCTCACCTGAGAAATTACAGCATTCTTGCTGTTTATGACTTGCAGGGGTATAGTGGAATAGAGTTTGTCCTTGTGAAATTTAACAGTTTCCAGGGTATTTTCAAAGGTCTGGTAATATCAGCGAGCCTTACCATGTTGCTGTAAGTAAGGAGTGATGACATATTGCTGCATGGTATGCAGTGTAATTGTTATTGCTGGAACAGAGTACTTGCAATTTTTGCCTTGCCAGCCAGCAAAGCTAGATCTAAGACTGCCTGTTTACACGCAGCAACATATTTCCGTAGAAGAGATTGCCATATTAACTCTCACTAGCCAATTTTAATGAGACCAATTTGTACTGAAAAATGGATTAATGATGTAAGGCAATTACTTAGCACTGCATGTGTGCAAGTAAAACAACTTTTTCAGGAAGGGAAAAGAGTCTGTCACCTCTAACAAGGCCTGTGCACATAAGCTAATCTCGTTTGTTCTGTGGGGTTCCTAAGATGTCTATTATAATGATATCCAATTTTGGATTTCAGTTATTTCCTACATTCAAAGAAACCAGCCTTTTATTGACTACACTGATCTCTTGGAACAGGAAATGCAATAAATTGCTAAAACTAAAGGTCCACAGACAATTAGCATGAGCTACATTTAACTCAGCAAGTCATGTACTCCAGTCTCTGCAGTGCCATGGAAGTCTTTGAAATGTGTCCTAAGCAACTACAACAGTATTTCAAAGACCCCCTCATATTCACACAGATTTAGACATAGTGATACCGAGCAATTGACCATCGCCAAGAGACATTCTGTAAAAAACCAACTTTTCGACCATTAAATTCTCACAGGAAAAAGATCAGAAAGGGTGGCATTGTGAAACCAATTTATCCAGCCCCAAGGAGCAGGATAACAGACTGATTCCTTTAAGATTGGTGTGTTGCAATTGATTGAGTCCAGTATCTGGGAAGGTATATGCACACTTTGGTTGTAACTGTTCCTACTTTTCTGAGACTTTCCCTGGCATCCAACAAGTGACATGACAGCTTTTCTTCTGGTTGGGAACATGTGAAAACTTGATGATCTCTGACTTCCATCGTTCCATTAAATTTGGTCAAAATGGGCTAACAGTTATTTGGTACAGAACAATAAAAACCAGACTTGTTTATATAAAGTCTAAAACTTATCCAAATGCCACTGCAATTTTTGAAAGAATTCCAAAGGTTAGATTCACAAAGTGTTAACATGTATACGAACGGTGACATATACACGATTGTTTGCAAGCTATCAGGAACATTTTCAACATATCATTGAGGGTACAACAATTTTTCCTTCATACTCAAATGCTCTCTGACATTGCAGAAGAGTTTGCTCTCAGCCCTCAATGGTTTGGGTCAATCCGTCTCAGCAGATTGGGTCAGAGCAGTCTAGCATACAGATGGGGATGTTCTAACATATGCCAACTAGCTCTAATCTGAGTGTACGGCCAACTCGCTGTGGACCATAACTACTTCTGATTCTGAGTAAGTTCCTAACATGACTTGAAATGGAGGTGCTGGTGTAGCATCAAGAGAGATAAGCCCTTTGTCTGTTGGGAAAATACAAGAACTCTCTTATCACCAGTTGCTGCAAGATCAGTAGACACAGAATTGAACAAGAAAAGCATTAGCACATAAAGTTGATTTTTGGGTATGTGCCTACCAACATTTATGTTGATTTTTCCCCTGCATGTGAATCACACTCACAAAAAAACCCCAACAACAAAAAAAAACCTGAACAAAGCACAGCTCTTATTCTAGTACTGCATTTTGGAGCCAGCTCTCAACTACAATTTATTCATTCCAAATGAGCTATGAGCGTAACTCAAATGCAGCCACATGGCAGCATGGTTCAAAAAGAGAAGCCTATAGTAGTCAGAATGTGGGGAATTAGCTTAGTGAAGTGAGAGCAGCTGCATTCTTTGGTCTAAAAACTAAAGCAAAGTGAACATGCATTACAATTGTTGGGGAAATATTTGTTAAGATACCTATTTGTTTCTTCTCAGATTTTGGCAAAATATCTAGTGACAGTATTACAAGAATAGCTTTTGTAGCAGAACTTTCAACCAAGTCCAAATAGAGAAATGCTAAAACTCTCATGAGAAATATATACTCTTGTGACACTTCCTGCCTTCTGTTTAGAAGAGAAGGGATTCAACAGGCATGTAGAATGACTAAAACTAAATATTTGATGATTCCTGTAAATATAGAGAAGCAGAGAGAGAAAAGTGCCACACAGTGGTCACTTGAATCACTTTATTTTTCCTCATTATTCTCTCCCAACTAGGCCAACAAAACTGCTAAAGGGAATGCCTAGCAGAAGTGTTTGAAACGTCAGCTCTCTGGTGACCTATATATCCTTATGTGATTATAAACTCATGTCAATCACTGCAGCTTTTTTAAAATCAGTGCTTCTATGTTCAGCATCTGTCCCAAGTATTTAAAATTTTTCTTCTTCTTTTGAGCAGAGCCAGTAGCACCCATTTCTTTCATTATGGTGCGGTAGCAGCTTCAGGTGAGTAAGAGTTACGGTGACAGTCACCTGTCATGACCAAAGCTATTTATTACTTGCAGCATTGTACAAATAGGAGTGGGATCCAGGGTATATCAAAGTAACCAAGGAGATTCTTCTTAGGCTTCAGTGCTGTAGCATACATAAAACAGCTTCATTTGCTAAAGCTGTGCAGCGGAAGAGTGAGGACAGGGAGAGAAAGGCAGAAAACAAGTTTACAGACCCTGAGGCTGCTGAAAAGGAGAGGACAGGCATACAACCACCTTGTACAAATGACTCATTTAAAAAACACAAATTCAGTTTGTCTTACGTCTGATAAGGTGGAGAAGGAGAAAATTTTAATCAGTCAAAAGTACCTGGCCTTTAAGCTGGGAGATAAGGAAACATCAGCAAGAGAAACAGCAAAAATCTTCATGCTTTTGAGAATGATCATTGTTAGGTGCTCTGTAATTTTCATTACTGTTTGCTGAAACTATAGTTTTGGCCAGTTTATCAATCATAGAAGAAATAATCAAGGGGAATCTCTAATGAACATTGCATTTCATGATGCCAGCATTTTGTTCTCATTGCATTTCCTGAGGGTGTTGCTAGTGACATCCCCCCTACCCCACACTATGCTTATGCATTACATGGCTACCTCTGTTCTGATGATTGCCAGACCTCCCCCACAGGGCTCCAACGTCCACCTCCATAGTTCATATGCCTCAAGTCTAACCCCTTGGTGAAATATTTTAATTTAGATTAATTTCTATACTGTATTGTGAAATAATGAAAATGTGCATATATATTATTGAAGCATGATAAGCACCTAATAGAAGCATCATAATTGTCACTTTATGCAATGTAGAAATGAATCACAAAGGAGAGTTCGTTACAGCAGACCTGCTCTGCCAGGTACTTTCATGCAATGGATCCTGATGATACATGGATACTTGGACAGAGCAGCATTACAGAAGAGGAGCATGGCTTTGGATGACATGGCTGCTTATGGCCAACTTCAATTGTTGCCTTGATAGTAACAGCACAGAAATGCCTCATGCTCTTAATTTCCTCTTCAACCCAGGTTAAGGTCTAAAAAGCCAGAGAGAAGCAGTCCAGAATCTACTGGGTTTACTCCCTAGAAAGGCCCTGCAGACATAACTTCCCCTGCCCGCCTTCCTGCCATCCTTGTCTGCGGTAGCACAGTCTCCAGCTGGGTGTCTGCTTGGAAGCCCGGTGCTCCAAATGAGGGGGTGCTTCATAGAGAAGTGCTGAGCTTGTCTCACCAAGAGCTCTCAGTAGGAATTTCCACAGCACCATATCAAGGCTCTTGATTGCAACATTTAGGACAAAAACTATTATCATCTCATTTATTATGTTCATAAAGCTTTGAGAACAATTCAGGCGCTAGTTTAGTTTTAAATTGTAGCTATGTGTTTTCTGCTGCTAAAACCATGACACACTGTAAGGGATCAAGCAATCTAAACAGTATTTACTAGCACTACCTGTTAATCAGAAATATAATAAAAAAAGTAGATTTAATTTACAAGTACATTTTTCTCTAGGAAGCTAAAGGGTTATCAGAAACTGGTTCTTTCTTACAGCTCTGATGGTCTGGGAATGAGGAGAGTCATTCACCCATACCTTCTCCATTTATATCTCTGAGGCATGTAAAAAATATTTAGCTTCCCNACAACCTTTTTTTTCAACTTGTGAAATCTTAATTTCTGGCAGTTTTCACAAGCTGCACTTCAGAGTTGTTCCATCCATGTAGTGACTTCATCTCAGAACAGCCAAGATAAACAATTCTAGCCATTTCATAGCATTTCATGTATCTCTTGATAATTTCCAGATTTTCCTATATTTCTTATGAACCTGGTAACATAGTATCATGCATTTTAGTGATCTGCTGTTGTTTCACTCAACAGCTGTAATGATGCATTCTCCAATTTAGATGTTACCAATTTATACTAACGCTGCAATGCCTCTGATTACACAGGACTAAAACCACTCCTGAATTGGCAAAATTTAAGATCTACTCCAACCCCCAGTTAGTGTAAAGAAAAAAAGCTTCAAATAACATAATTTATTGAACGATTAATTAGTATTCCACTTCACTGACCTTTTCAGAGTATCTAAAACCCGTGGAAATAGAGGCTTTTGAAAAATGAAGGACTAAAACACCCACTTTAGTTCCACACCAGTGGCATAATACTCCCTCATATATTAATGTATGTATTGAAAAAGAAGCAGGACAATTCTGTTCCATAAAGCTGGGACAAACAGATAAGTTTAGGCAATGATGTTAACAACACTAAATATTTCTTTCAAATGCCAAAGGTCAGTGTTTACAAATTCTGGGAATTACCCTATACCCAATACTTTAAAGTATTAATTAAGCCATTGATTTAGTTTTCTAGAAAAAAAAAGTCAAGGTAAAAAAAATAATGTTCTGTTACATAGTTCATGTGCTGAAAGTCTCCGAGACTTAGATAAGTTTAGAACAGATGCTACTGGCTAAGTAGGACAAAACCAATCCAACTGATACTGAGTACATTAGTGTAATTTATGCATTCATAAAACTGATACACACATTTCTGAAAATCGTTAAAGAGAAGTAATAGCGGAGCTAGTCAGCAATTTACCACTAGCAATTAATCTTTCTCACAATATTCACAACATTCAGTTTTGTTCTTGTTATTCGAGGAAGTAATGATTAATTGATAAAAGTTTAGCAAGTGCACTAATAGCAGGTGCTCCTAATTGCAAATTCTCAGGGATAATTTGGTCTGAGCTACTTTATGCTAATTTGTACAGCATTAGTCATAACAGTCTGTAATTTTACTTTTAGAACAACTTTCTCCTATAGTCACTAATCTAATTAAGAATTTTAACTAGTTATTTGTATGGAGAACACTGCTGAATTGTAAATGTGAGAGCCTGATTACCATAAAAGATTAAAGAAGAGGTCCTTAAAAATATGCCCCCACCAATTAAAAGCCCTTGCTAATTAGTTTCAGAAATAGTTCTGTTTTAAAGTACTTTGAATGATAACATTTACCCTAATCTCATATAGTTTGTAACCCAATCCCATTGTCCATATCCCCCATCTTTTCTGAATTGAAGTTTGCTTTTAACAGCAAGTACTTCTCTTCTGAGGCTGAACAAAATCAGTGGAAAAAGCTGCATTCAGCTACCTGTTACCCATTTCCACAGTTGCTCTGCACCCAGGAGGCTCACTGGGGCACATGAACTGGGCAAACAGCTGGTAGCAAACAACTAGACAAACAAGCGCTTACTTACAACAGCCAAATTGAACAATGGATTTTTTTTTTCAGTTGGTCTTTTAGCAAATCAGCTATATCAGCTCTTGTTCATTTTAAAAAAAAATGTTTACTCACAAATTATTGCACAAATCATTTAATATTGTATTTTTCAGGCAAACTGTGGTACATGCCAGGAATTGCTACATTTTCATACCTACCCTCTGAGAGGTATCTGAAGCCATGCGCCAATAGCACTGGGGCTCATACCCAGGTATAGCAAATATGATGGGAATTCACCCCAGCTCCTCCCTCTCTCTCTCTAAACCATGTTCCATTCCCTAGTCATCTCCCTGCCTTGGATTCCTCTTTGTTCCTGGTGTTAGGCAGGCAAAGATCTGGTTAGGTACATAGTACTTAAAGAAAGGAGTTAGGTTATACCAAATGCAATTTGTATGCACGAAAACACAGCAGCACCAGCAAATTGCAGAAGGACGATCATAATTACCGACCGACAGCATCAGCCAGCACAGCAAAAGCTTCACGTGGCAGTAAGTCACAAACTATAGATAGACCTCAGCCATGTGGGAGTGGGGCGAAGAGGAACTGCAGCGCTCTGCAATCCTATAGCTCCACCTCAGGATGGAGTGGAGCCTGACTTGTGGCCCAGGCTCAGTGACATTGGCTTCAGCACCCTGCTTGCTCCTGCCCTTTATAGCCAGCACCCTGGGGCAGCGCAACCCTCCTGGCAGTGGTGGGAGATGCTCTTGCCTGGACTGCCTACAAGCTGTTAAGCTGGGATCTGGGAAATCCCTTGATCATGTGGTACTCCCTTGTGGATGTGGTAACAAGTCAAAACCAAAATATTCCCAGCAACAAGTCCTTTTTTTCAATGCCATTTTACAGAGGTAGCTCTTCTTACAAGGAACAAGTAAGAATATCCACAAACGCTGTATCATTCTATATGGAACAGACAGATTTTTCACAGGACATTTAAAAACCTGCTTCAATGTTTATTTGACTTGAGAAATGCTCAGGTCTCTTCCATGATACTGGATGAGGTCTTATCTCCTCAATACATGAAAATGAATGGTCAGTTCAAACACAGTAGAAAGTACTTTCTGCATATGCTCAATTTTCTTATAGAATTCCACATTGTGGATTATCTGACAGCTAAAAAGCCAAGCTTGGTGAGTGCTCTCTGCATTACTGGTTGTCCCATTAGCGTGTAAGCTGATCACACAACAGAACTGGAAGTAAGCCACAGCTAACTCCTCTCATCTGCAGTTCTTAGTAACAGCAGGAAGGTAGGATGTGGTATTTGATTTGAAACCAGAAGCAGCTGCCAAAAAGATGTTTTTGCCGAGGCATGCAAAACTTTGTGCTATACGTCTTCAACCAAAAATGACAGTCCAAATCTGCTAGCTAGTAGTTAAGCCATCTTCTTTTGCAAGACTTCAGGAAAGAGAGATGAAGTACAGAGTGGGCTGTATATAAGAATTGCTGAACCTTGTGACTAGGATGGGAACTTCCCTTTGGGATACTAAGAATCTTGCCTGCGTTTGCATTTACCCGGTCTATAATAAATAAAACTAAAACCTAGTTATTGTCAGATGACTGTAAGAATAGGTGAAAATTACAGGCCCAAAGCTCCTCTCTGACAAGGGTCATGCCATATGCGTAATATCTAGAATTTAATATTTGAAGCCAGTGTTTAAGCTAAGAGCCCAGATTTGACTTTTGTAGAACAGCTCAGTAAATACCCTGGAGAAGCAGCACTTGAAGTTAATGCTTTTTTTCCCCTGCATTATGGTTATCAGAATAGATACATGCACAATAGAGGTCCATTAGCATCTTTATCAACACTGCAAGTGGGCCAGGGAAGAACATTAGAGTCACTTCCCTCAGTAGCTCTTTGAATTTTCTCTCCCCCTTCACGCACATGCACTTCTCATACCTCACCATTAAGGACTGGATTTCAAATTCTCTTGAACATAAATCATCTATTACTAATGCACTGATCTCAGGCAGAAAAATAACTTATTTTCCTGCCTGAAATCTGCCCTTCACATGGCTTGAAAATAATTGTCAACTCAGTGCCTAAAAAACTGAAAGCCAGTGATTAACTTTAAATAGCAATGCAAGCTCCAGTTGCATTATTCTAAAACTTCTTATGCCATAAACATCTCCGTAGCACCAAAGTGCCTTCCAGTAGTGTACAAAGCAACCATGACTAACATCTGTCTTGTGTCATTAGTACTCTTGTCCCTCAAGGGGAAAAGCATTTGTAGTGAAGTGTTTTGTTTTGGTAGGAAATGAAAAGAAAAAACTGCACACAGCTACATGTTTATCTTAGAGGAACCAAGATCAAAGAGATGTATTTTGCACTTGAAGCATGATATGATATCTGTGAGGATCCCTAGCTCTTGGGGAAGGTTATAAAATAGTCTTACACTGCCCCCTTCGGAAGTCTGCTTTCTGGCACAGGCCTGTATCTTGATCATAAGAACATTCCATTAGGTCTGAAGAGAAAGTTGTCAACCACAGAGCTGTCAGCTGCCTTTTAGCAGGCCTGAGACTGAGCCATCGGTCTCTGAACAGAAGGGCTGAAGAGTTGAACTTGGTTCAGTGCCAAATAGTAAGTCAGCACAGTGGAGAAGATGGCTTGATGTGCTCAGGGAGCTCATGGTGGCAAGGAGACTCCTGTGCTCCTTGGAGCTTCTGAGACTCAAGGCTTTATGGTGAGGTACTGCTGAGCTCCCCTACAAAGGTGTCTCATCACAAGGCATCTACAAATCCTTGTCACCTAACTAGAGCAATTGCCAACTTGCTCAGGTTTAGCTTCTCCCATCTATTCTTCAACCATAAACTAACTATGCCACGCTGCAGTGGCATGGCATGGTATTGGGACAGCGTGTTTGGTCATACATAGGAAAAGAAATATAGGATATGTGTCACCTTTGTAGCATAGTCCAGTCCAGTCCTCTGCAGGCAACAGCTGGACAAGGATTGGAATGGAAACAGTTTGCTGTAGTTGGAGGTGCAGCCTTTCACTGGTACCTACACCAGGGTGGCCTCAGACTTGCTGACTTGGTTAAACTTGGAAGGTGCTTGTCAAAGCCCAGGGTGAGTCGCTCCCCAGTAGGATCATCCCCACAGTTTTACTAAAGCATGTTCAGCTTCCCCTCTTGGCCCAAGCCCAGATTGTTCTGGGAATGCAGTACGAAGCTTCAATTACATTATTTCAAACTTGGTCAGCAGTATTTTATTCATAAAGAAATTTTTGAAAACTGGTCTCTGGTTTAGCAATGCAGGCTCAACTTCTAATTTCACAGTAACTGATCGCTTTGTTACATGTAATGTTGGCTTGCAGGACTATCCTTGAAAACTTGGGGTGATACAGCATCATCTGTGACAAATGGGAAAGCTTCACCCAGATGCTTTTTTTCCTTTTGCCCCAGAGAGTTGCAGGGATTTCCTGGTCTACATCACCTCAAGAGCCAGAAGAAGGTTTTGACTGATCAACCTGTTTTTAATCTGCTGTTTAGCTTCCGTCCTTAGTGGCTTCAGACCAGCACACAACAATGCATTAAACCACTTCCAATCCAGCAGACACCATTGTGACATAGCAATGGTTTATCTGCCAAAGCTTTACAGCACATCTGCCTTTCCTATGCTAGTAGCTTTGCCCATGCAGACATCGTGTCTAGAACAGGTCCCTGAGCAATGGGTATCGACCAGCTCTGCCTACCTCGCTACCTCAAAGCTGCTTACGTGCAAATACAAGAGAACAAAACTCCATTAAAGGCTTGCCCTTGGAGGCTAATGCAACAAATGGAATGAACCTACTTAGAGCCACCAATTTAAGTCTCTGCAAGTTTATCAGGGACACAGACCCTATATATTAAAGGATATATTTTTATAGAATGAATACATGGCAAAAGAAAGATGCATAAGATTTTTCTGTTATTATTAGATATTTCATAGCTGTGCATTTTACAGCTGCACCCATGGATGGTGTGTAGTTACTGTAGTGACAGAAGTATTAAAGTACCTTTAAATACCTCCATGAAGACATCTTTTTTAACCTCTGTTGCAGCTGTATTTATAGCAATAGCAGTTGCCGGTTTTTCAAGGCTAATTATTTTGACTTATGATTATATTTTCTATATTGCATGAAGTGTCCCTTACTTAATATGCTTTACTGTGACATTTCTCCTCTGATTTTGTTGGTGTACGATACATGGGTGATGGTGACTAAATATCTTGTTCTTAAAACAAAGAATATCCTCCTTTTGGAATGCGATATTCATGCAAATCAAGAGGTAAATGGCATCAAGAGTAAGCATGGGCATAACCTTCTCCCTCCCCACTGACTTCTGGTAGTGACAGATTGAAGAGGTCAGCAGCACTACCGAAAGAAACATTTTTAAAAGCTGGTACTAAAAAGCTATTCGTATTACTGAGAAGGAAGATGCAAAAAGGATGAGTTTGAAGGCCTGACAAACCTGCAGTACAGCTGGTAGGAGGGAAAAAAAAAAAAACAAAACCAAAAAACCCACCCCAAAACCAAAACCAACCCTTACCCCCAAACCACAGCCGAACAACCCAAAACCAAAGAAAGAAATCCCCACCCTAAAACAAAACCAAAAACCCCCAAAGCCTCTCGCTTCCTAACAGAGAGATACCCAACAACAAAACTGTGCAAGAAAACTAGGAAATCCTGTTAAATGACATAAAGTTATATTTCCAAAAGATGAAATGCAGTGAGGCAGAGTAATAGAGACTAACTGGAAGTTTGGAGTATAAAATGCATTCCGGAAAGATCTGAAGTGTTTGAAATCAAATATTATTTTGGTGGACTTCTCAAGCTACTTTTTTTAATTCTACAAAGTGTGAGCGATCCTAAAGGTTTCAAGTGGCTATTAAGTGTTTTAGAGAAAATAATCTTAACTAACATATTATCAGACAGGACTTCTATGACTGTTCAGGTCATGGTGTGTTTTGTAATGGTCATTTATTTTTTTCCTAAGAATTAAAATATTAAGACTTTTTCCTCATCTGCTTTTCACACAAAGTTACACAGTGATGTGTGTGTCTATAGCTCTGCTTTAAATTAATGAAACCATATGGTCTTAAATCTCCAAATTAAGAATACTCTACATGCAAACCTATGAATTCTGAATTATCTGAATGCCATCATCTGACCGATATAACAAATGAAAAAGTTATACTTTATTAAATAACGTAGGAAAGAGCAGTGTATGTTTCATCCTTAATTTTGAGAAGTCACAAAATTTCATTATTTCCCAAGTATTTTCTCAAAATGTATTAAATTGAATATACTCTATATATGTTCAATATAAATAA